>JAOSBL010000212.1:22728808-22739149 GCA_027568915.1 Erythroxylum roraimae
ATTATAATTAAAGTTTGACTTTAATTGTAATTTTAATAAAATCCAAGGATATGAAAAATAAGATTTTTCATATAAAAAGGAAAAATTAGAAAACAAATTGAGCTAGCACTTCTAACAAGTTTTTCCTCTCAAATTCGATTTGAGTTTTTCTCTGAAAAGATCTGTGGATACCGTTAGAGGCCGGACGATTGAACGGCTCGTGGAATTGACAATTTCGGAGAATCAAGATATTGTATCGAGAAATCGGAAAAGGTTAGTTTTTATTTATCAATTTCTTGTTTTATGTTTCGAATTTAATTCTGTTAAAGTTGATTCTGTGGAAATTTTTTTTTATATTTCCGCTGCGCTTAGATTTGATCTTGTGTTAATTTTCCAACAAGTGGCACTACGAATTAATCATGTATTTAATTTTCAAATGCCACCATTATGCATTTGTTTGGAAGTAGGTTTTGAGATGGTGCCAACTGACTTGCTTAGAAGAAGGCTAGACATACATTATTAGTTAGGCAAGTAAAGTTCGAATTAAGTTGAAAGAAAACCAAAAGCTGTTAGAATTTCATTAAGCTAATGTATATACTTTTGTGAAAGGAAAGAAACCTTAGAACATTCCAACAAAAACTATCTAATGCAGAAGCTCTAATTCCAAATCTATGGAACTGAATCAAAGGTGAATTTCTTACAAGAGGAAGACATTTTCAACTGACGGAATGAGGAATGCTTAGAATCTTTACTATAAGCCAGAGTCTTAACTTTATAGATGTCTATGATGTTAGAGAACTAAAAATGCTTAAGGTGTCTATTTCAAGTATTGGCCCTGACTTGCAGATGTTGCTAAACACTTGTACTTTGGATGTATTCCTTATTATGGCAATTTAATTTTTATTCTTTAAAAATTCATTATCTTCCTAAACTAATTACTGTATTGAATTATTATGTTACTAAAACTCCATTTATTCTTAACAAGAAAATAAAAATATATTTTTTCTAATTTATCAACAATTTATGTTGGATTTAATTTTATGCTATTCTTAATATTGTATGGATTCTATTCAAATTAATATAACGACCTGATATTGAAGCTCTAATTATTATCTAGTAAATTAAAGATGGAATGAATTCACAACATAATGCTACAGTAACGTGGATACTTCATTTGGAGTTTCTTTTTACATGAGCAAAAAAGAAACTACTGTCTTTGCAGAAACTGTTATGTCCGCATATTTTAACGTAATTGCGTAGAATTTTTGAAGAATTCTAGGCCTCCTCCTGCTATCTTTTGTCAACGGAAATTTCGCAGTAATTTACGATCTTGCGAGTTGTGATGATTACAAGAGCACTTGGACTTGGAAATTTTGTCTATGGCTGAAATGTTTCGGTGGTTGGGTTTGGTGAATTTTGGCTTTATATAGGTCTCGTTCTCATTCATTCCATCTAGAAGTCATCTTCTATTCAGACACATTCGGCGATCCGTAGAAGTCTTCCGTTTACTGTTTTGTTCTTTTTCCGTTTACTGTTGAAATGTTTCGGTGGCTGGGTTTGGTCAATTTTAGCTTTATATGAGTCTCTTTCTCATTCGTTCCCTCTAGAAGTCATCTTCTATTCAGACACGTTCGGCGGTCCGTAGAAGTCTTCCGTTTACTTCTTTTTTTTTTTTTTTTTTCTCCCTTATACTTATCTAGATCAGTAATAATGTGTACAACCATTGACTAGATGCCATTATACATATTTAGGACTTCAATATTAAGTTTTAAAATTTTAGTTAAATAAAATCCATGTTAGACTTATCTAACTCGAATGATTGAGAAGTGAACTTGTTCTTTGATAATCATCAACTGTCACAGAATTGCCTTCTATTAGCTACAGTTCAATCTTTGATTTGTAATCAAAACTGAAGTTATCACTAAACAAGTTTGTGAAGGTTATTTATACATCTAGTTCAACTGTATAGGGATTTCCATGATACGTTGTATTATCCGGAAAACGAATTTGTATCAGTCATTTAATTTTATATTTCAAAGAACTGTGATGACGCATTTTTAGTGCTCTAACTTCATTGGAAGTCCAAAAATCCAACTTAAAATTTTGTTCGTGCTTTTGGCCAGAAAATCCATGCGAGATACATCAATCCTTATCTTATCCATTAGTAACAACAAACAAACAAAAATTAAGAAATGTAAGTTGCATACCCATTCTCACTTCTTCATTCCTAGTTACCAAACTTACCCTAAAGATGAGAGGCCTTACAAAAGAGACGTGTTGGCATATCCCTCTATCTACTTGTAGCATACTCATGTTTATCCACTTGCGAGGGAACCAAATAGGTAAGAATTTCTTTATAATCTTTTGCTACTCCTTAATGCATCCTATGTTAAAAGGAAATTTTGAGTATCATATCACATGCTCTTTGGCTACTAACTCATTAATCAAGCTTATTGAGAGATTAATAAGCCTCCAGAATCTTAGAGATTCCATCTTGATATTATAGAAGGGCTAATGAATTCATGAGCCCTATTAGCATGTAAAATCTACCTAACCTAGATAATGTTGTGTTCCACCTATTACTTAGCCAATCCACTACCCCTAAATATCATGTTGTTTCTTTCTCTCCACACAGTATAGACATAGCAGTTGAATTTTATTCTTAGGAAGTCTTGATCATTTCCCAATTTCTTTTTCAATTAGTTCTCCATACAACATAGACACACCAGTCTTTTAATGGACAAATTTGTCCAAATAAATGATGAAAAGTAGACTAGATTGGGCTGGAAAATTAACATTGTAAAAACAAATATAGATGTTTTCAAATTCCATTCCACATGACAAACATAAACCATTCACATCACTATATAGTCTATCCTTGGTATTAAGTCTAAGTCTGGCAGCAAACTAGGTGATAAGTGTAAATTGCATCTTATTTTAGGGCATAGTTTGATAGGTGTTTAGTCGTTAAGTTAATCATTTAGTATGTGTTTAGGTTAGAATTGTGTTAGTTTGTTAATTATTTATGTTTTAAGTGTTTTATGGGTTAGTGTAAGTCTTTGAGTTTAAAGATTATGTTTTTGAGGTACCTTAATGTGTTTGCTAATATTTCAGGATCAACATCGAAGAACGAAGGAGTTTCAGAGATATTCGGGCCGAAATAAAGGCCCACGATCATGGTATATCTTGCCACGATCGCGATTGAAGCTCCAGATTTGGCCCACGATCGTGGCCTGATCGTGATAGAAGCTCCAAATTTGGCCCACGATCGTGACAGAAGTCTAAGGAATGGCCCACAATTGTGGCCTGTATGCCACGATCGTGAAAAAAATGCTCAGATGTGAGCCATGATCATGGCCTGTAGGGCCACGGTTGTGGCCTGCGTCGGACAGATGTGCAGACACTCACGAATGTCAAGTTTTGAGGGATTTTTTGAACCTTTCGGACCCGAAAAAGTCCTAGAGTTACCTAAAATACAAGACGATATTCAAAGGACAAAAAGAGGCAGAGAAAGAGCTTTTGCATCAGCCGCCTTGAGAAACCCTAGAGAGAGATCATCAAAAGATAGAGGAAGAGAAGAAGGAAGAGAGAAGACAAGAAGAAGCTTACTCGAAGTACTTCCCAAATCAGGAGGTTTCTCGACGTCGCTACCTCCTGTCATCCATTTTAGAATGTATTTCCTATTTTTTCATTTTTATTACTATATAGAATTGGATTGAATAGTTGATGATAGGATCTAAATTGTCGAGGATGTTCTAAACTCACCTTTGGAATTTTATTTTTGAATTAATGAGAATCTGATTGTTTATGTGTTTATTAAATATTTTCGTGGTTTGATTATGCTATTACATAATTCGATAATAAACTAAGAAGGTGAATCGAATGAAAAACAATTAAATTGGACTAATGAGAGTTAGGTAATTTAATAGAAACCAGAATTAAATCAAATTGATAATTTATGCAGAGAGAGATATTGTATAGGTTTTCGATAGTTTATTAGAGAATTTCAGAACTAATTAGGGTTTTGGATAGGTTGTGAATTGAAAGGTTGCAACCTCCATAATCTGATTAGGGTTTAATGGTTATAACGAGAGAGAGAGTAATCAACCCTAGGATAGTTTAGAACCATCAATCCAATAATTGATAATCAGTTAGGTTAGCATTAAGGATAGTAAAATTCCCTTTCTCTCAATTCTTGATTTCCTTCGGTTGATTCTTGGATGTGTTGCAAATTGCCTAATAATTAGTATTTTCTTGTTTGATTCTTAATTTAATTGATTGAATTAAATTCTCGGATTAGTTTCATTGCAACTTGAATTTCTTTTATTTATTTATGGCCTTAGATTTTAGGATTAGATTAGTTCCCTCCTCGTGGGATTAACACATTTGGTACTACGCTAACGAACCTGCACTTATAGATTGTCGAGGGTTAATAATTAAAACTTACACACAACCAAACCTTAATCACTAGGTAATAAATGAGGCCTTAGGAATTAGCTTTTTTTTTTCCCAAACAACTTCATACCACCTTAGTAGCTTGACGTTTAAGAAGTGATAGGCAAAACGCATTATTGAGACTCCTAGATGGCTTTAATTTCCAAATTCTACTTTCCTACTTCAATAGATTAGGGAGATAATTAGGATAGAAATTCACCATCTTACTGGCACATTTGAGTAGAAAAGTCCAGTTGCCACATTGTATCACCATATTCACTCTTAAACTAGGAAGGATTCAAGGCTTTAGCAGGCTCTAGATTCTACTTCACTTAGTAGACTATAGTGAGTCTAATTATCAAACCAAAAGGTTGTGGAGTAACCATCACCTACCATTATGTTGATATAAGGGTATATCATCCCTCTTCCCCTTAGGAATTATATAAAGGTTCAAGAGTGTTCCCTGCTAACTTTTAGTTGCCAAATATATAGGTTATTCAAATAGTACTCATTGACCCATGATGTGTGTCGATCCTACCATAAAACAAAACCTAACTCTACGCACTAAAATTTATAGCAATGGTGAGTAGAGATCGTACCCACAGGGAATGTACATGTAGCTTTTATAATGAAAAGAATCAATGTTTAGGAAATATGGGGTTTTGTTTTGAATCAATAAATAAAATAGAGTGAAATTGAACTAACGAAAGAAATTTAAATCAAATAGTTAAAAAGTGATAAGATTGATGAATGAGTTAGAATTCGAATCTTGGTTCAATCTCAGCCTACACACAAATAAGCATATTTCATCGTCTTGTTGTCCTCACTCCTCTTTTAGAGACTATTAATCGTAAGTTAACAGTAAGCTCTATTAGCCCTGATTTTCTCTTAGGTCGTGTTTTATCAAGATAAGCTATTTGACTAAACCTAGCTATCAAACAACTTAGAATAACCAACCTAGCTATCAAACAACTTAGAATAACCATCCTATAGTTAATAGGATAGTCACATGACAAGTTAGGAAAATAGATTAATATAGGCAACAACCAAACAAGCTCAGCTCATTTAACCTATGTTATGCTATTCCTAATGATTCACCAACATTATTTATCACAAATGAATCAAAGATACAACTATTAAGTACTGTATTTTAGATTATAACAATGGGTTTATATAAAAACAATTTATTAAATAAATTCAAATCATTCTTACATAAATACCCAAAACAATAAGCAAATAATAGCATAAAAAATCTCTAGAGAGAAAGAGTCAACAATACACAATGAAGAGATGTTCAAATATGATCTTCAATTTTGATATCCCCTACGAACTAGAAGGAAGAAGACTAGCTCTCTATAGATCTCAAAGAAGAATGTGTTCTGCTCCTTTTAGGTTCCAAAAATGATTTATCTTATGTTTGGCCTCTCAAATGTCTATTTATAGCAAAAATTAAGTTTATGGGAAGATACAAGGCTGGATACACGGTCTTGTAGCCAACCGTGCATCATAAAAACACCCAATTCATGATTATACAAGGCTGTGTAAATGGCTACACGTTGAATTCTTCATTTTCTTATATTGTCTTGTCCCATCTTTACCCTAATCCATCTCTTTCTTGTTCTATAAAAGCAAATAAGTTTGAACATCAAGAGCATGGCTTATAAATGTGTTTTTAACTCATTTTAGTTATTGTGTTTCTAACTTGTACCTAAAACCAATTATGAACGAAAATGAGTATCTTAAGCATTTCATAGCATTAATCACTAAGTGTCATGGAGTAAATGTATAATCAATTAAGTATACATCAAGTTCTCCCACACTTAGCTTTTGATCATCCTCAGGCAAAACAATAAAATCAAAGTCACAAACCAAAAAATTTCAACATTTTCCATATTTCCTAAGAATAGATATTCATGAGAAAAGATGAATAACCTTTAAAACTATGGCAAGAACTAAACATTAAATGCCTTTGCTCATTATCAATCAATAACCATTCCCTTTAGAAACTAAGCAATCTATGGTTAGACTTTGACAAAATGCGATTATATAAGAAAGATCTATTGGTACACTTAAACACCATTTATGATCAAGGCATTACTTTGCATATCATTTCAGTTCTCCACCACTAGGATTCACATACATAATCATAAATCAAAGGAATATCAAATCTAGTGAAGCAAGAAAAAAACTCAATAGAATATCATGTGCAAAAATTAACATTCAATCAAAACTAGGTACCCATCAGCTATGATGAATGCAAAAACTACATTTCACAGCTTATACTTAAGCTTTTACACCATAAACCACATTAAGCATAAGGAATTAGAAGGAATCACTTAAAAAAATTGATGATAAACTATAAATTGTAACCATAAGGAGTGACCCTTGAAAATAACATCTCATACAACTTTAAGAGGAAAATGTAACATGAATTACTTTGCAAAACAATTATTTTCCTCCTCAATAACTGATAGGTGCATATTTGACTATAATTTGACCTCATATTTCATGTGTTTTTGCTTGATATTTGATACTTTTATTATATATTTAGTACTTAATTTTCCCCAAGTGTGTATACAGAGTATAATTGCCTTCACGAGCTTAAAGGACAAGAATTTGGATGAAAAATAGCATAAAACAAAGATTTGATGCATGACTATTCATCTGCCGTGCACATCTCACAGGTTATGCAATTTTGTATTTTTCAAAGAACTTGGTGATACACGGCCATGTACAAGATAGTACATCGACAAAACCCTAGAATTTCATATAAAAGGACATGAACGAAGACTTATTAAGGGAGCATACATTAAGAGGTGATTTCAGATGTGGAGATCATTCTCAAGCGACAATTTTGGTCTAGAGAAGTGGAAAACACAAGGAATTCGTTGAAAGATCCATCAAATACAAGGTCAAACCTCTACATTGCAAGAGTATTCCATAGAAGACAATCGAGGAGATTTAGAATTATGAACCCATTGCTTTCAATTCGTTTTTCTTTCAGTGTATGTTTGATTTCATGTTCGATGATGTGTAACTAAACGTCTTGTTAGTATTTAGGTTAGATGAACCCTCTACTAATATTTTGATATGATTTGATTCTCTTATTAATGCAATTACTTTGATTGCTATATTATGATCTGATTATGTTTTTATATATGTTCTAAAGACTCAAGAATATTATATCACAATCTGATTTCATATATAGAGATTGAGAAATCCTAGGTTTGAATAAATCCCTCATAATTGGAAGGAGTTGACTGCAACCCTAGAGATAGGAGGATATAAATATTCCATATTAGGGTCAAACCTAATAGAGGGACTCATAAATTAGTAAAGCAATCCTATTAACTTTGACCTGAGTAATTTGGTTGGAAACCTTAGAATTAGTTATTAGTAGACTCAAGGTCAACTATATCAACAAAACAATTACATAATAAAAGATCAATCTGTTAAGGGTTTAGGGGGATTTGAAACCTAGATACTAATTTTTTGATATCGATAATTTTCTTAGTGCTTCCTTAATCCTCTGTTCAATATCATTTCCCAATTATTTTACTTTCTTTAGTTTTATTTTCTTTTATTAAAAACCCAAAATCAATTTGTAGGCTAGATAATAGAAAAAAGGTAATTACTAGTGCTCACTATCTTCATGAGAGCGATCCGTACTTACTAGTAACAAAGTAAAGACCCCAAATCAAAAGTAGCTTATATTAGTGTCACTAAGAATCAATCATTCATTTATTTTTCAAATGTCGCGATTCTGCATTTGTTTGGAAGTAGGCTTTGAGATAGTGGAAACTGACTTGCTTGAAAGAACGTTAGACAGACATTATATGTAAGGCAATTAAAGTTTGAATCAAAATGAAAGAAGACCTTAAGCTTTTGAAAATTTCATTAAGCTAATGTTTATACTTTTATTGAACATTCCAATAAAAATTATCTAATGCAGAAGCTTTAATTCAAATTCTATGGAACTGAATAGCAGGGTAATTTGTTGCCAGAAGAGGCCATTTTCAATTGAGGAAATGAGGAATGCTTAGGTAATTTAATATAAATCAGAGTCCTAACTTTGTATTATAGATCTCTATGATGATAGAGAACTAAAAATGCTTAAGGTGTCTATATAGCACCCCACTCCTGCAAGACCTGTACCCGACATCCTGAGGGATATCCAAGTCCGTGCCCCGAGAGGATGGCGTGCTCAAACACTATCACTTGACATTCGGTACAAATTTTTTTCTTACAAAACTAAGCAGTGCACACGTATGCGGAAATCAAGTATAAAATTGGCCACACTTTATTTCATAAATATTTGCACTTACAACATTTCAATCATTACATAAATCATCAAAATTTCACTTTCCACTTGGGCCCATTACTGAGACAAAGCACTTATAATCATAATATTAGTACACTTCATAATCAATTACAAACCATTCCAATTTGGAAAGTTATTACAAACAGAAATCGTCAAATATAATGTTACAATAATTGCGGAAGACTCAAATCGATACAAAAATAGGAAAACACTAATACAGATGCGAACTGATCCCGACCTCTTCTTTCACTTACATGCAGTAGTGATATGTGTTTAATTGTTGATATTTTTAATTATTTACACTTAGCGATTAATGATACAAAAATGATTAAGATACTCACTTTAATTCATATTTGATTTTAGGTAAAATTTAGAAGCAAAGAAATTAAAGTGAGTCAAAAATACCCTATGTGAGACATTTTTCGAAGATTAGTACTCGTTTGTCTTCATGGAGTGGACAAAGAAAATTAAAAGATGAAAATTGGAGAAAAAAAATATGAAAGAAGCAAAACACCAACTTAAAGATAAAAGACCAAAACGACAGTCAAAATGAAAGAAGCAAAGCAAAAGAAGAAAACGACAATAGCAGAAATAATATGCAGCTAGACAGCTAAGAAAAATGTAACACCATATGAAGTAAAACGCAGAACAGGAGAATAGAATGAAAACGCTACAATAGATGAGAAATGCATCAAACGGCAGCGTGTGTTGGTGTTGAGCGTTTTTATTTAAAACGCAGAGTAGCGCTAGGTGAGGGTGGAAAAAAATCACGCAAAGAGTGAAGGTGTGAAGGGCGAGCAGTAAGTTTAAAAGGTAGCATTTTTAAATGTCAAATTAGCTACAGTGAGGAGGACACATAGAGCAGGTATGAGGCGCAACACGCAGCGCACAGGGGAATAGCATGACACAGGCAATAAAATGAGAGCAAAATTAAATGGCTAGCAGGATCAAAACGATAGCGCAAAAGCAATAGGAAGCAGAGCATTTAAATTGTCACATGAAGAGAGGCAGCAGGCAAGGGGGGAACAACGCATATATGCTGGCGTTTCAAACACACAGGAGAGACAAGCAATAAAGCAATTAGCTACAGTAAGAAATAAATCAATAGAGGAGAGCGCAGACACAGGAACGTAACTGATGCACATAGAGAAGAGACGCTAGAAGCTTGAGGCAGAGGGGTGTGACCCATCAGGCGCAGACGCGAGTCTTCGGTCTGGGATTGGCTTGGTGGTGGCTCGCTGGCGCTGGCTGATGGACGACTCATTAGCTGGAGAAGAAGCAACGAAGCAGACAGCGCACAAAGAAGCAGGAAGTGAACTGCAGGCAGAAGGTTTTGAGGAGCAGCAAAAATTAAATCGTCACATCATGAACAGTGACGAAATTGGGCTGAAATAAAGCAAGAGTTAACTAGAGATTTTTGGCTAGGGATTGGAATGGGGTTGAAGCTATTTTTCGGAAAATATCTATGAAGGGCTAAACATCCCAACGCCAGTTCGGAGGTAATATCGAGCCGACGACCCGGGTTAAGTATTTTTTAATTATTTTGTTGTTTCTTTCTCTCATTAGAAATTGATTGTGTTATCCTATTTTAATTGATTTGGGTATTG
>JAOSBL010000212.1:22739249-22751858 GCA_027568915.1 Erythroxylum roraimae
TTCAACATAATAACGTGGGTTATGGCATGTGGTGTGGCAAGTGACACTTGTCACTTGCCACATGTCATTTCTTTATGATCTCACTTTATTTTCTTATTTAAATAGTCAATTTGTTTCCAAATTCTACTCCAATTGTCTCCCAAATTTTCAATGACATATGTCATTAAATCCCAATATCATGTATAAAAATTTTCACTACCATTTGACTCTTATTTATACTACTATTCATCAATTGTTCTGCCACTTAGCATTTTTCCTAGTCCAAAAATACCCTTAAATTTCAGAAAAGTCCCAATTTTTACCAAAAATTCTAATTCACTACTTATATATTCCCACTCAATTTTTAAGACACAACCATAATTCGCATCATATTTACATTAAACCAACCATTTATACCCGAAAAATGTCATTTGAGTGCATGAACAATTATTTTAATGTGTGCAAAAATCAAATTCACATGTGTGTATGCTGACATTATGCATGAGCATGAATTGCATTTTTCTCAATCTCTCTTTGATCTCACATGTACCAAATTTTTGGGTTTTAACCCTTAGTATGGGAACGAGATGTTACAGTCTAAGTTTTATTAATTATCTCTTAAGGAATTCTTGGTTTCAAGTTTTGGCCCTGACTTGCAAATGGTGCTAAACACTTGGATATATTCCTTTTTATGGCAATTAATTTTATTTTTTAAAAGATTTATTATTTTCCTAAACTAACTACTGTATTAAGTTATTTTATTACTTAAATTCCATTTATTTTTAACAAGGAAAAATAAAAATACATATCTTATTCTGAAGATAATAAGGATTTTTTAACTTATCAACAATTTATTTTAGATTTAAATTTACTATATGCATAATAATTTATTAAATCTATTCAAATTAATATAATGACATGTTATTCAAATTGTAATTATTATCTTGTAAATTAATGGTGGAATGAATTCAAAACATAATGCTATAGTAGCGTGGATACTTTATTTTTAAAAGTTAAATGAATTATAATGATAAATAGATAGGCTAAAAGCCTTACAAAAGTGCTAACTTACATGCTGGAAAGTTAACAATTGAATAAGCTGAGTATTTAATAGAATTATTCAGAAATAGCTAGCAACAAAAAATTAAAGTCATAACATCCACTCCTTCCTTACATTACTACTAACTTTGGTGCTTCAATTGTTTGATGAGAGAATTTCCCTAATCGAATGTATAAGTCTTTGAGTTAAGTTGTATTTATCCAATTAAGGTTTGTTACGGATCTTGTTGCTCCTTTCCCTCCAAATGGTGTAAATGCAACAGGTGAATGTAGTCTTTAGCACGATTGAGTCATTATCCAACCTCTTGATCCATTTGATCACCCATTTGATAATATATTCCCAACTCCTTGCATTGTAGTGAATTTTTTAGTATATGCTATAATCCTGACTAGTTGGATTGTGTGTAAGAGCAATCAAAATATAGTTGTTACATTGTTTCAGCGTGAAGTTTGTATAGTACACATAGTGGATTTGGATCTTTTAACCTGTCCTTGGTTCAAAGCTTATGTTTAATGGATGTCTAGGATGTGAAGGTATCAAGATTTTTTACTGAATGAGTTCATGCCAGTGGACCCTAGGAAAATGTGGCCCGAAGAAATCTAGATAGGATATGTTAGAAAAGTTCAAGGATTTCTCTAAAGTCTAGATGAGTGTATCATCCTCTGTTATGTCAAGTTTATAATTTGGTATTTTTTTTGCAATTAGAGACATACGTTTATAGTTGCAAACCTAAGAATCCCCAAAGGATATCTCAGCCACTGTGGTATTCAATGGGAATCTTCCTTTTAATGGGTTTAGTTCTTCTTGATGATATAAAGGATTGATGTCACACTAATTTTCATACCATAGCCAATTCTTGAGTCCATTTCAAACTCTTTTCTATGATGAGAGGATATATGGAGCTTCTTAATCTCAACATCTCAATGAGAGGTTGTGACTACTTTTTATTTTCCTTGAATTTCCAAAAGTATCACTATGAGAAGTAATGTGATTTTATTTGTTTGATCCATTTGGCTTCCTCATTAGTGTGTAATCTACAATCTTCTTTTCAATTAGCAATTGTTTTTGAGTTTTGAAGAATGTTTACTTTCTTTCTTAGTGGTATAGACTTTATTCCATTAAACTTTAGCTCTATGGAACTTGTTTTGGTTTCCAATACATATAAACTTTTTTATAGTTCTCTCTACATGTTTAATGACTCCTTTCGACAACATCAGGTGTGAACATCAGTAAGTTTAGATATTTAGTAGGACTAATTTCACCAATCCTTCCTACTAAGGAGAGAGCCTTGTTTTGCTAGGCATTTGTTCTTTTCTTGATTATTTCTATTAAGTGTTGACATTCTATTGCCTTTGGTTTCCTTATAAAGATAGATAATCCAAAGTAAGTAAAAGGTAATTCTTACCTTTACATTCCAAAGATTTGTACTAAGGAATTGACATCAGGGGTCCCAGTTGAAGTTATTATCTTTCTCTTTTCCTAAGTTGAGGTTTAGTTCTGGCAATTTTTAGAAAACCTAAATTGATGATGGTTCAGAGAGAGTTGGGGTTATTACCATATAATAGAAGTAGATCTTCTGTAAACATTAAAGACAAAAGGTCTTTGCATTTGTAATGGAAATTAAAGTTCTCCATATTATTGACGTGTTTCTATAGAGTTCTAAAGAGAACTTCCATTGTAAGAGTGAAAATGTATGGGGATAAAAGGTATCCTTGCCTAATCCCTCTTACACCATGAAAAAGATGTGTTGGTTCTCCATTAATCAAAACACTGAAAGTGGTTATTATTATGCAAGCTTCAATCTAGGATATGAATTGCCTGAGAAATCTAAATAGTTCCATGAAATTGAGAATAAACTGTCAGTTTAGTGTATCAAATTCTTTGTATGTGTCTATTTTGAGATAGAAACGTTTGATAAATGGATTGGTGGTGCAATCCTTAAATAGTTCCTTAGATAGGAGGAGGTTATCTCCAATATCTCTTCCATTAATGAATACTCATTTAAAAGGAATAATTAGAGGGCTTAAGGCCTTTTTTTGCCTAGTTGTAAGAATTTTCCCAGTGATTTTGTAAGTTGTGTTACAATAAGATATGGGATGATAATCTTGCAAAGTGTTGGGGGCTGGCTTATTATGGATTATGCATATGAATGTTTTATTCAATTCTTTTAAAATTTTGCTATTTCTAAAGAATTCTTGTACATAATAAGTTACTTAATTGCCTGTGAAGTTCCAAGACTATTGGAAGAAAGCTAAATTAAAGCCATCTAACCCTGTTGCTATGTCTAGTTTTAGGTTTAATAAAGCACTTTTCACTTTCGTAGTTATAACTTCTACAATCAACATAGTTCTAGTAAGATGATTGATATGAGGATTGATGAATTGATGCAATACTTCAATTATGGAGTAACGTTGGCCTTTGGTACCTAGAATTCTCTTAAAATAGTTACAAGCCATGGATTTGAGCACATTATGGTATTCTTGAATATTGCCTTGGTTATCTATAAGAGTATTGATTATGTTGTTTTTTCTGTGCACTAAAATGATGTTGAAGAAGAATCCAGTACACGTTCCTCCTCTCTTAGTCAGGAAATCTTTTCTTTTTTCTTTATATAGAAGTTATATGCCAATAGAGCTTGTGCATATTTATGCAGGGCCGATTGTTCCAATTCTTTTAATGTAATGTCTGATGAATTTTTGTAGAGATCATACTTACAGGTTATTAACAAAGTTTTAGTTGTCTCCACTTATGCCTATATTTCTCGTATTTTCTTTTTCGTCAGCATCTTTAATTCATTTTTCAAGGTCTTAAGCTTGGTCATCAGTTGAAATGCCTTACACCCATAGACTAGAGTGTTCTTGATTTCACTTAATAATTCCTAGAATCCTTCAACCTAAAATGTAAAGTTATAAAATCTAAATGGAGCTTTGATAGGTTGGAGTGTATTTAGACCTTTAATTTCTATTGTAGTATGATCTGAACATAATGGAGGACTAGATTTTGTAAAGCTTAAGGGAAATTTAAGAAGCCATCCCTTGTTGATTAAGGCTATGTCAAGTTTTTTCCTTATAAAGTAAGCCTATGATTGCTTGTTTTTTAATGCAAAGTGAGATCCAGTGGAGTTTAAGTCTATTTCTTCCATGTTATTTATGAAGGAGCTTAATTATGATCCTAAGCTATTTTTGTTCACTCTCTAACCCTCTGCTTTATTAGAATTTAGTATGCAATTGAGGTCTCCGATTAGTTGCCAAGCGTTTTGAATTGTTTTTCCTATACATTTTTAGTCTTTCTATAAGGAGCTTCATATGAAACAAAAGTTAGAAGCATAGATGATGGAAAAATTTTTGGGGGGTTATTATGTCCCCTAATATTCTAGCACAATATAGAAATTTATTTCATTGAAGGGGTGCCCCCTCCTTTCTTCTTTCAGCTATATTTTCTTTTAGGAAAAATGTTGTTGACTTTACTGAAAAATTAGGAGTTCTCTAAACTTGGAATTGGAGTATCTTTATTTTCAGATGTTGTATTGTTGTTCTCTTTTTTTGAAGTGCAAATAGATTGTGAGTTATTCTCTTTTGAAATGCTAGCAGAGTCTATTAGAGTTGAGATTTTATCAATTAATTTGGTTAATGATTCCTTATTGAATAGCTTTGTTATTGTTATATCTTCTGGATCACTTGGTTGTTGAATTTCATGCTTACTAAGTGTTGCATGACATTAAGAGGTTAATTCTATGGGTTTAAAAGTGATTGTTTGATCATTCTCTAGCTCACCCATTAGTTCATTATATGTTCTTATTTTCAAACTCTTTCCAATTGACTTCCATATCTTAGTTTTCATTGGTTTTTAGGGATGTGATAGATGAACTAGAAGATCCTCAAGTTTTTCTTTAGCTATAAGCCTTCTGATAGCTACAAAGGAGGGGATTTCATCATTGTTTGTCACTTGAATGCACACTCGTGTATAGCCTATCGTTTCTAGGGTAGCAGTTTGAGAATCAAGAGTTATAGGTCTGCTAATAGCACTAGCAACGAAGCTTAATCCTTTAGTGGTCCAATATTCAAATGGTAGAATATGAAAGTTTATCCAAAATGAAAATAAATCAATCTCCTTCTTCATTAAGCTTCATTCTAGGCTCCATTATTGAAGAAAAAGTGGCTTACCTACTATGTGCCAAGGCTTGTTCTAGGATTTAGTTAATATCATCAAATTTATGGAATTTGAATATCAAACAGTTGTCACTCGTAAGGAGTGTTTTCTCTAATAGAGCCTTTCTCCACTTGGAGTTTGCCCCAGCCTAAACTTATGGAAATGATAGTCTTTTATCTAGAAAGAAGCCTACAATCGGTAAAGACTAGGCTAAAGCTCCAGCTTAGGGAAGTTGTAAGGGAGGTTAAAAAAACTCCATTATAAGTAGTTGCTTCAGGGAAATGCTTAAGATGTATTCTTTCTTGTAAGCTTCCATTTTCTACAAGTTTCCTCCAAGATTTCACAGCAAGTGACATTCTTGTGTAAAGGTTGGCAGATGTTGTGTCTACTTTTAATTGCTTTTAATTGCCTTCATATCTTGATTTTGCTCACAAATTCTTGTGAGTTGATCCAAACAAGAGATAAATTGAATGACAATGGTGTGAATATTGCATGCATGTTAATTGGATTAATTTGTGAATTTTGTATGAAAAATTAAAGTTCACGTCACTTTGCATGAGAAAAAAATAAATTAAATATGTCACTACCTACACGGTGGTGATAGATGATGACTATTTAGTCACCATTTGCAAATGACAATTGTGTATTTAGTCACCACCGTGCAAGCTTATGCACAGGGGTGAATAGCCCTCACGGGGGTGACAAACATAGTCACCCAGTGCAAATTCTCATGCACTTCTTTAATTTTTCTGTTTTATTACATGGCAATTGTAGGTTAAAAGGGCATGAAAACCTAAACCTAGACGAGGCTATAAATAGAAATGATAGGAGGGTGGCGACGACATATTTCATTCACTCTTCAATCCACACATCACAGATACACTCATTTGGCTGGGACAAAAAGGAGATAGAGAGAAGTGTGGAGGCAGAGAAGGAGAGAGCTTCAGTTGAGAAGAAGGAAGGAGAAGAATAGCAGAAAGGGGTAGGTAGCGTAAACAGACAATCATTTTGGGTGAACATCAACGAGAAAGAGAGGGTGAGAGTTAACATGGAAAGCTTGAGAGTGGCAGGAGCAAGTCCGTCAGCCGCTATTGTTTGCTCTTTCTGTTTACTATTTCTTATTGTTTGCTACATTTACTTCTATGTTATAGACTCATGCCCTGTTTTGCTTAACTGGCCCATAATCTATTAGCTTTTGACAGTTTATTTGGGTTATTTGCTTGATTTGTTACTTTAATACTTCTTTTATACTGAACAAGACGAGATTGAAGTGTTTAAAGATGATGAATCTTGTAATTTATGTGATAGGCTGATCTCTTTTCTTGAGGATTAATGTAACTATTTTAGTCAAATATGAATGATTAAGGGATTATGTTGTTTTCTTATGTTTTCTATAGTTTCTGAACTGAATGGATTTAATAACATGATCAAACTTTGCATTATTTTGGTATTAAATGAAGGATTGAGAGGAGAAGTTTAATATGGAATGAGAAACTATAGACGCTTAGGTTAAGAATTAGAAATATATTAACCTAGGTGGTAATTAGTTGTTGAGTTACCATAATTAACTTGAACGATAACTTGTTGAATACGAAAGTTATATTAGTTAATTATTCGAGTTGATCTTAAGGCCAAACTTTTAATTTTAGTAAGACAACTTTCCGATCATTTCCCCTTAATCATGCATAGGAGATTAAATTAATGAAATTAATTCTCAAAAGTTTTCCACTTCGATTTCTACTCGTTTTTGATTTCGGTAGATTCAGTTTATTTTTAGTTCAATTATGAAATTTTCTTTAAGTATTTTACTTAGCAATTCTAGATAATTTAGGATTGCATTGTTTTTATTTTTAATTCAAATTTAATTTTAGTTAACCAATTTCACCTCTGTGGGAGATGACCCTGGGTAATCATTACAACTACTTCGTATACTTGCGAGTAGGATGACCTAGGTAATTTTTAAAACATTTTGGGCACAACGAGTTCTTAGCGTCGTTGCCGGGGAGGTGTTTAGCGTTTTGAACTTGAATTAATTTTGATTGTTTTTATTTGCTTAAGTGATTTTGATTATTTGTATTTGTTCATGCATGCATATTTTATTATGTTATTTTGTTAACGTCTTTGGTAATTTTCATTATTAATTTAGTGTTTTTTGTAGTTAGTTTGTGCTAGGTAGGAGAACTTTAGGTAGTGAATTCACTTGGTTTATACTAGGAAGGAGATCTTTGGATAGTGAACCCTTCCCTTTTATCGATAACATATATCAAAGACGAAGACCTCAAGGGGACTCTGAAGACAATCGCGAGGAAGCCAAATGTGAAGATCAAATGAATAACCACAAGATGGGTGAAAGGTAATGATGAAGGAGTATGCTAGACCTGTGATTAGTACTGCCACTTCGTGCATACGTTTGGGAGAGTCAGCTAGGAACTATGAATTGAAGAGCATCCATTATAACATGCTGCCATCGTTCTATGGGGTTCCTAATAAAGACCCTTTAAACTTCATTTAGGAATTCTATACCACTCTTCAAACCTTTCCGTTGGATGGCCTAAATGAGGATTGACTCAGGATGAGGTGCTTCCCATACACATTAAAGGATCAGGCTAAGGCCTGGTTGATGGCCCTTCCTTCTGAGTCTTTGACTACATGGAAGGAGGTGTACAACAAATTCATGGGAAAATTCTATTCCCATCAAAAGACACCTAAGTTGTGCACAAAATAGCTACTTTCACTCAGATGGAGGGAGAGCCATTTCACGATGTGTGGAAATGTTTTAAGCTCTTGCTGATACAATGTCCACACCATCATTTTTCTCTTCATATGTTAAACCAATTCTTTTATGATAGGTTGACGCAGTAGTGCCAATGCACGATCGACAATGCAGCAAGAGGAGTTGTAGAAGAGAGGAAGGTCGAATAAATGAATGAAATCTTCAAAAAGTTGGGGGCTAATTCTCAATAAAAGAGTGTGAGGGGAAGAAGAGCTAAAGTTCATGAAGTAAGCTCGAATCAAGAATTGGCTATGCAGTTAGCCAAGTTAACGAGGCATGTAAAGATGCTAACTACAAGACTACCCTAGAATGTTCCCAATCAAGAGGTGTGTGGTGTCTATGGAAATTTTGTTTATGGAGCAAATGCTTGTTTGTATTTGATAGGTGCTTAATTGATTATGAAATTATTCCATAAAACTAAGCGATTATTGATATAAATTGCTTAAGGTACTCACTTTGACTCATATGTGATTTTAGGTACAATTCGGAAGCAAAGAAGTTAAAGTGAGTCGAAGGCATGATATTTGGCCATTTTCTGAAGATTAATTTTCACTTGTCTTTATGGAGCAAGAAGAAGAAAATTAAAAGACAAGAATAAAATTAAAAGAAAAGAAATGCAAAGAACGTAAGATGCATGGATTATGCATGGAAATTATCTTTAACGTGAAATTAATGTCTTACATGCATGCAAAACATTAATTTAATTAATCTCATGGCTGTTCGAGAGAATTAAGATGGAAAACTGGGAAAAAAAGATGAAAAAAAGGAAAAGCAAGTTGAAGAAAATGTAACAAATGGCTAGGATACAAGGCATAAAGTAGTCCACGCCAGAAGAAAATGACGCAGTATAAGAAGGGAAGCAACATATGACCAAACGATGATGCATAGCTGGACGTAAGAGAGGAAATGCAAACAAGTTTGCTTTTCACACAGATGTACGTAAACGCAGACGACATCTACATTTCACGCAGACGTTATGCAAGGTTTTTAAAGGGTGGAACATATAGTAACGAGGGGTAAAAAACAGTGACATCTATGTAATTTAAAGGGTGGAATGCATAGTAACGATGGGGTAAAAAACATTTACGTTGGACCAGATAATTAATTTGTCAAATCAACATAACAATAAGGGCGAGAGAGAGTAGTAGTGGGCATAGAAAGATGGATGCAATGCTAGGGAGCTTTGGTTGGGGTATATCAATGGGGATAAAGCATTGTCTTGGGAGAGACCTATGAAAGGCAAGATGTCTCGATGTCAGTTCGGAGGTGACATCGAAGCTGACGACCTGGGTTAAGTGTATTTCATTATTTTTGTTATTTCTTTCTCTCATTAGGAATTGATTATATTATCTTATGTTGATTGAATTGGGTATTATGAAAAGATTATTTTAATGCATTCATTGAATCGTTTATTTGCAAACCCATTGCTAGAATTTCGATATAATTTGTAATTGTTATGTTGAAATTCATGTGTAGCGACTAATAATTTGTAATCATTAAGGATAATATAACCTAAGTTAAATGATGCATTGTATATGGTTATTGCCTTGATTAAGCGATTTTCCTAATTCTTAATGCTACTGCCTAATTAAATCTAGAGATCGTATCCTAGGTTATTTGACGGTTAGGTTTAATTAACGATCGTATCTTAATTAAGCACTAACTAAGGTAAAACTCATGTTAATTATTAACTCACAATTAATAGTTGTTAGGAGAGGTTTAAGAATAATAAATCAATGAAATATGTTTAATTAGGGTGTAGGTCGAGATTGAACCAAAGAACCAGGTCCCTACCGAATTCTCCACTTTTATCATTTTTTGTATTTTTTCTTTAATTTGATATCATTAGGTTTGTTTTTATCTTATTTTCTTATTTCAAAATCTAAAACCCCCCGTTAAACCTAAACACTAATTACTTACTTTACATACACTCTCTGTGGGATCGACCTAGACTCACCACTGCTATAGTAGTAGGTCTAGTTATTTTATTTTAACTAATGTTATGACGCGCTGTCAGTATTCCTACAAACCTTTGGCAAATACAGAAGGACAAGTTAACTCACATAACGGTTTTCAACCAAGGGAGTGAAATGATCAATACTTGAACACCTATAACCCTGGTTGGAGAAACCACCACAATTTCTCTTGGAAGTCCAACAATCCACTGTTACAACCTAACGTCAATATCAAAATTTTCAGAGGCCAAACTTTTTCGAAGGGCAATCCTTAAATGACAACCTACCGAGAAGGCCTTCTTTGGAGGAAAGCCCGAATGCATTCATTTAGGTTACAACTCAGAATCAAGAAACGAATGACAACAGTTTCAACTCCTTATAAGCACCTGTTAAGAGGATTGAGATTCAAGTGGGGCAACTTATAGCTTAAATGCATAACAATCAAAAGGGAAGGTTGCCTAGTCTACCCGATCAAGCCTAAGCAATTACCATTCTGAGAAGTGGTAAAGTGATTGACAATTATGTTGAGTTTCCTTCTGAGCTGTCTGATGCTAATAATCAAGAGAAGGAAAGCCTCACCTAAGAAGAAGATGAGCGGAATGAGAAAAGCAATGGGAGAAACTCTTCAAGTCACATTCAAAAGGGTAGATAATTTAAGCATGAAATCAAGGATAATAAAGGACAAAAAATGCACAAGGCGATGGATCATTATCAACCACCAACTCCATATCCAAGTCAGGTTAAGGAATCGAAACAAGATAAGTAGTTTTCCTATCTATATCGCATGCTCTCTAAGGTTAATGTTAATCTACTCTTTTTAGATGTGATTAGGAACATTCTGGCTTATGTCAAGTTCTTTAAGGAACTAAGCACCAAGAAACGAAAGTTTAAGCCTAACGAAAAGGTGTTAGTTTCAGAAGTAGAAAATGCAATTCTACAGTCGCATTTAGCCCCCAAACTGAAAGATCCAAGACATTTTATCGTGCAAGTATCAATGGGTAATGGTGATGAGGTTAAGGGTATGCTTGATCTTGGAGCAAACATAAATCTTTTGCCTTACTCTATTTATAAGAAATTGGATCTAGGATAGTTAAGACCAACCAATATGTGCCAACAATTAGCTGGTAGGTCAATTCGTTATCCAAAAGGAATAATGGAAGATGTGTTGGTGAAGGTTGGTTGATAAGTACGTCGTAACACTGGTCAAAATAAAATAACTAGACTACTACTATAGCAGTGGTGAGTCTAGGTCGATCCCACAGAAAGAGTGTGAAAAGTTGTTGAAATGAAATTAATTGATGTTTAGGGGAAAAGGGGGGTTTGGATTTTGGAATAAGAAATAAAATAAAATAAACCTATTAAAAACAAATTAAAGAAACATGCAAAAAATGATAAAATTTGGGGAATTCGATAGGGATCTAGTTCTTTGTTCAATCTAGGCCTACACCCTAATTAAGCATAATTCATTGATTTGTTATTCTTTTATCTCTCTTAGCAATTGTTGGTTGTAGATTAACAAGTTATGTTAATCCCAATTTTTCCTTAGGTCCTAGTTAATTACGAAGTGCTCGTTAATTGACCCTAGCTATTGGGAAACCTAGAATAAGCTTTCTAAGTTTATCCGGACAACCGTCTTACAAATAAGAAAAACAGAACAATCTAGGTAATAATTACATGAGCTCGGATTATTTAACTTAGGTTATGTTATCTCTAATGATTCAGAACCATTAGTTGCTACACATGAATCGGATATGCAACGATTACGTATTGCATTCGATTCTGGCAATGGGTTTTTATGAAAAGCGATCAAATAGAGCATTAAAATCATCATCATTCAAATACCCAATCAATCCATACAAGATAACATAATCAATTTCTAATGAGAGAATAAAAACAACAAAACAATTAAAAATGCTTAACCTGGGTCGTAGGAGTCGATGTTGCCTCTAAACTGGCATCGGGAACTTAGCCTTCCATAGGTCTCTCTCGAAAAAATGCTTTAGCTCCCATTAAATATCCCTAGCCGAAACACCTTTCGACTCTCTTCACTGAACCTCCCTCTCTTCTGTTTCACGCTACTCTCTCTTTTCCCTCACTATTCACTGATGTGACAAATTAATGTTATGGACCACCCTATTGTTCATTCTTCTTTAGGGCCTGTTTGGTTAGATGTTAATTAACGGAATGGAATGAAATGTAATGGAACGGTTTATAATAGAAAGGAATGTAATATAGTAAAAAGTTGTTTGGGAGGGATGGAAGGGTTTATAATGTAATGTAGTGAAATGATATTTGGAAGATAGATGGAATGAAATGTAATTTATAATAAATAACTATTATACCCCTTATATTAAAAAGGTTGTTGCAGAAGATTTATTATTTTATCATTAATTATATACAATTTATTATTAATTATATAAAAATTTTATTATTAATTATTTAATTTAATTTAATTTATTCTATTCTATGTGATTTTTACTTAAAAATAATTTATGTATATTTTTATTTATATGGAAATATATACAAATAATTAAAGAATAATTTTTATATCTTTTCTATTTTCATTAATAAAAATTTTATTAAAATTTTTTATTTTATTATTAATTATATAAAATTTATTGTTAATTATATAAAAATATTATTATTAATTATTTAATAAATTTTATTTTATTCCATTATATGTTATATATATA
>JAOSBL010000212.1:22754034-22768051 GCA_027568915.1 Erythroxylum roraimae
TCTTGTTTCTAAACAAACTAGAGACATGGAGCTACAACTTATCTGAAGGAATCAAATTTCAATTTGGGCCCTAAGACCTTCAATTTCTGGAGTGAATTCGGGTGTAGTATTTATCTCGGTTTAATTTTAGCCCGAATGTGTTTTGGCCAATACTTCTTTGTTTCTGAACCAAATTGAGCGTTTTTGGTGTCGTTAGCAACTTAAGGCAATGAGGAACAAATGTTGTGAAGAAGTATTATTGAAATTCCTTCTTGAGTTATCCCAAAAATCTATTCGAAAGTAAGTGAGATGAGTTCGTTTTTGAGGTTTGACTTGGTGTGGGCACACCAACCTTGTAGGATGAGCGCCTAGATGTCACGTAGGACGTCGGCACGTGACTCACAAGGGCGGGGTCCCAACAAATATATATATAAAAAAGAGAAAATTCAAGGAAAGAAAAAAGAGAGAGAAAAAGGAAAGGAAACAGAAGGAAAAGGAAGGAAGCGAAGATTTAAAAAATGAAAGGAAAGAAGAGAGACATAAAAAGGGAATTGTTAATTTTGTTAAATGAGAGGAAGGAATTGAGTGTTTTATAGTTCATTGTTTTGTATTATTTTAAATGTTCAGTTTATGTTGTGGTTTTAAACTGCAATTTTCCTTTTTCCTACGCCTAGCATGACCCCATTACAATCGAAATAAAGACCTTCAGATTGATGTTTATGTTTGATATGAGTGGTAGAGATTGGATTGGTAAGCAAGCTTATAGTAGAAGCCTTACAAGAAATAAACAATGAGTGAATATATTATCCTACCTTTGAATGCTTGAGAGTATGAAGGGTGGAGTGAATGTCTGTCACACTTGTTGATGATTATTTGAATTGAAGTACTTGTTGATTTTGGCTTAATATGCGAAGAATTGCTTGTTCATGGAGTATTATAAGTTTCAAGTTCTTAGGTTGTATTTATTGAAATGATCGTTGATGTCTTTGACTATTATTTGGAAAATTTGTTGTTTCCATTGTTGTTCTTGTATAGTCTAGTGTTCTTTATTTTGCTTAAAGACAAGCATAGTGTAAGTGTGGGGGAATTGTTGTGTCTGGTTTCTATTGCTTTTAATTGCCTTCATATCTTGATTTTGGTCACAAATTCTTGTGAGTTGATCCAAACGAGAGATAAATTGAATGAAAATGATGTGATTATTGCATGCATGTTGATTGGATTAATTTGTGAATTTTACATTAAAATTAAAGTTTACATCACTTTGCATGAGAAAAAAAATAACATTAAATATGTCACCACCAGCACGGTGGTGACTCCTTTGGCATACGCGATGGTGACTAAAATGTCACCACCGTGCATAGGTGGCGACTCATTAGTCACCACATACATGGTGGTGACGGTGGTGACATTTTAGTGACCACTTGCATGATGTGGTGACAATTTTGTCTTTAGTCACCACTGTACAAGCTTATGCACGAGGGTGATAAACATAGTCACCCCTATGCAAATTCTCATGCACTTCATTAATCCATCTGTTTTATTACGTGGCAGCTGTAGGTTGAAGGGGCACGAAAACCTAAACCTAGATGAGGTTACAAATAGAAAGAATAGGAGGGTGGCGGCGACATCTTTCATTCGCTCTTGATTCTACACATCACAAACACACTCATTCGGTTGGGACAAAAAGGAGATAGAGAGAAGTGTGGAGGCAGAGAAGGAGAGAGCTTCAGTTAAGAAAAAAGGGTAGGTAGTATGAGCAGTTGGTCATTTTAGGTGAACATCAACTAAAAGGAGAGGGTAAGAGCTAATGTGGAAAGCTTGAGAGTGGCAAGAGCAACTCCCTCACCCACAATTGTTTGCTCTTTTTGTTTATTATTTCTTGTTGTTTTGCTACATTTACTTCTTTTTTATAGACTCATGCCCTATTATGCTTAACCGAGCTATACTCTTTTAGCTTTTGATAGTTTATTTGGGTTATTTACTTAGTTTATTGCTTTAATACTTCTTTTATACTGATCAAGATGAGATTGAAGTGAGTCTTGTAATTTCTATGATGGGCTAATCTCTTTTCTTGAGAATTAATGTAGCTATTTTAGTCAAACATGCATGATTAAGGGATTGCGTTATTGTCTTATGTTTGCTATAGTTTCTGAACTGAATGGAAGTAATAGCATGATCAAGCTTTGCATCATTTTGGTATTAAATGAAGGACCGAGAGGAGAAGTTTAATATGGAACTATAGACTATAGATGCTTAGGTTAAGAATTAGAAATATATTAACCTAAGTGGTAATTAGTAGTCGGGGTTTCCATAATTAACTCGGGTGATAACTTGTCGAATATGAAAGTTAGATTAGTTAATTATTCGAGTTAATCTTAGGACCAAACTGTTAATTTCGGTAAGACAATTGTCCAATCATTTTCTCTTAATCATGCATAGGAGATTAAATTAGTGAAATTAATTCTCAAGAGTTTTCCACTTCGATTTCTACTCGCTTCTGCTTCCAGTCGATTCAGTTTACTTTTTAATTCAATTGCGAGATTTGCTTTATAAGTCTTTTACTCAACAATTCGAGATAGAGTGTTTAAGGTTGCATTTTTTTATTTTTAATTCAAACTTAATTTTAGTTAACCAATTTCACTTCTGTAGGAGACAACCCTGGGTAATCACTACAGCTACCTCATATACTTACGAGTAAGATGGCCTAGGTAATTTTTAGAACTTTTTAGGCACAACAGTACAATGATAAGGTTGGTTTGTGGGGAAGGAGAGGGCTTTTGCTACATAAAGGAGAAAGGCTAGTTAAGGGATAAAGAAGGAAAATCCTTAGGGGTGTACTGCACAATATTAAAGGTGGGGTTAAGAGTTTCCATGCAAGGCAAATATCTAAGGATGGGAGGAGTGAGTTGAAAAACAATTACCACAAATGGTAATGTTTTTTTAAGGAAACTATGAAAACTCAAAATTACCCCTATGGTAGAATAATACAGTTTGGCTAGCTGGAATCAAGCAGAAATAGTGGTTGTGGTTGCGAAGGAGAGGGAGAGCAGAAGAAGAAGAAGAAAAGTACAACTGGAAGGTAAGCAAGTGGTGGAAGTAAGAAGGCAGTTTAGAAAGGAAGAGCCCTGTGGGGCTAATGCCATTGTAAAGTGATTTTTCATTCCTTTTAAAAATACTTCATTTTACATGAGAAAGAAAAAATTATATCTTTGTAGAAACTTTTATATCTGCGTATCTTAACAAATTTGAGTAATTGCTTAGCATTTTCGATTACTCTGCATAAAAGTAAAATATAATCGTAATATGTTAGGAAATTGTTGATAGCAATCTCCGAATGATTTTTGAAGAATTCTAGGCCTCCTCCTGTTATGTTTTGTCAACGGAAATTTCGCAGTAATTTACAATCTTGTGAGTTGCGAGAGGACTTGGAAATTTTGTCTATGACTGAAATGTTTCGGTGGTTGGGTTTGGTGGATTTTAGCTTTATATAGATCTCTCTCTCTCATTCATTCCCTCTAGAAGTCGTCTTCCTTTCAGATACACTAGGCGATCTGTTGAAGTCTTCCGTTTACTGTTTTTTTCTTTTCCTTATAGTCCATCGGTAATAATGTGTGTACGACTACGACCATTGACTGCACGTTATTGTTGGTCTATATTACCGATAATATATATTTAGGACTTCAATATTAAGTTTAAAAAATTAGTTAAATAAAATCCATGTTAGACTTGTCTAACTCGAATGATTGAGAATTGCTCTTTGATAATCAGCAAGTGTCAATTAGCTACAGTTCAATCTTTACTTTGTAATCAAAACTGAAGTTATCACTAAATAAGTTTGTGAAGGTTATTTCAACCATATAGGGATTTTCGTGATACATTGCATTATACTGAAAACGAATTTGTACCAGCCATTTAATTTTGTATTTCAGACATCCAACTTAAATTTTTGTTCTTGCTTTTGACTTGAAAATCCGAATATTTTATACTACTGATGACTCATTAGAAATTAGAACAATTTCACAGAAAAAAAGATTGAAAATATTGACTTGACTTCATAAGACATAAGTAGTATAAAATCTCATATTTCTAATAGATGTCATACATATTGGGAGTATTTTGTTTTGTCAAATAAGCGTCTAATTAATGCTTGGGTCATGCATTTTCTCAACCTTAGGTTTGGGCTTTCTAATAGTCCATTAAATTGCACGTTTTCAGGATATGTTTTATAACCACCGGATAAAAGACAAAAAACCCCCTCCTTTATACTTGGGAAAATTTTGGAAAATCTCAATGCCTTACAATTATCTAAAAAAGTCTCAAATTTTTGCTGGAGTTGACTTTAGATTTAAAAAAAAGTAATGAAAATTTTGACATTTTAATTTCATGTAAACCAAAAAAAATTAGGTAATTTGGACCTAATTTTTAGCCTAATCTTATTTGCTCAATATGATCCTCCCACAACCCTAATCTCGAAATATCCCACACCCAACCTACCCGGCTACCAAATTTCTTCAAATACCTATTCATCACCCAAACCTAATTTTTCCCCAATTTTGACTATCTTCCCCGCCAATGATTTGATTCTTCTCAAGCATTCTTTTTATTATCTCCTCTCATCGTTTACTTCGTTGTCAGTTGTCTATTACTTACTAACTCTAGTTTCTTCTTCGTTTGATTGGGTCTATTAGCTTCTTTTTCTCTTCTTCTACATCTCTGTTATTAACATCTCATTACTTAGATCATACTCTGTTATTAAAATCTTCAGTGAGATGAAAAGATTTTGTGATTAGGGATTTCTTTCTATGGCTAATGGACATAACTTTAAGAGTAATTGACCTTTGATGAGCAAGTTCATTTCAGGAATGGAGGAAGTATCTTGTGATGAGGGAAAGGAACAAAACGGTCGACGCTCTTCAATGGCGGTCAACTATTCTTTCTATGGCCCTCAAGTTGAATTTCTTTGGCCTTTTGTTTATATGGCCCTCAAGTTTAAGAACAAATATTTTGTTTTAAGGATATTTTGGATTTTAGTTCAAGTTATCAAAACATCTAATTTCTTTCCTTGGCCCTCATGTTGAATTTCCAGTATAAAACTAATACATGAAAGACACTAACCTATATGTTCTTAAATTCCTCAAAAGTACTTTCACCATCACAACTTTGGAAAATGACCTCCTTTATCTCTAATTCATTAAGATATCAACATGTTTTAGTATTCTCTCAAGGTGGTAATAAATTGAACCCTTTTTACAGATTGTGTCTACTATGTTCTGAAGTTAATTTATAGCTCTAGAACTAAAGGTTTCAAAATAGAGAAAAAGGAAGTAAAAAATCTTGAATTGAAGAACTTTGTGAATTACTTGTAACTTCTTTATGTTAAATTTAATGAACTTCATTTTATTATGTGCTAATACCATCTTCTTTATAAGAAATTTATTACTAACTCCATTATATATGGCTTTTGTTTCATTTTTTGTCAAAATCAATAAAGAAGGGCAATTCTAGGGCAATTCTGAGGCAACATTAAAGAAGGGCACTGTTGAAAATTTCTATTTTGGGTATGCAACTATTAAAGTAGCTATTAAGTTACTATTTTTAGGCAGCTTTATGGATGCCTACAAAAGAGGCATCTCGGGGAGTCCCTCAACTTCCCACTCTCCTCATGGTAACTTAGAGACGAGCCAGTTTCCTACACCACAAGAGGCTAGGGCCATTAATGCAAACAACAAGCAAAAAGATCTAACAAATCTTGGAGCAATGTAGTAACTTCTAATACCTTAAGGGAGAAGCCTAAGCATTTCTACTCAACTATAATCCAAGGCATTGTTACTTCCCTTCTGAAGATGTTACAGGAGGGCACAAAACATTGCAAAAGCATTATGGTGTGCTACTTTCTTAATAAAAGGCCTGCATTCCCTCAGGTTCAAAATTAGGAATATATTAAATGGAGAAATAAAGGGTTGAACAGGGTCTTGCTCACTGAAGAAGACACGTTTCTCTTCAAATTTATAGACAATGACAACCTTAACAAGGTAATAGAAGTCGTACCTTGGCACATTAGGGGACAATCAATGTTTGTCAAAAATGGTCCCTTAGATTGGAACTAAACAGATGTAGAATAGAAACTGGCCCATTGTGGATTAATTTCCATCATATTCCTTTAGAGAAGTGGAATCTAGATGGATTGAGTTTTCTTGAAAGCTATGTGGGGAAGTCAATTGCTTTTGATTCAGTTACTGCCAAGATGGAGAAAATCTGCTTTGCTAGAATTTATATGGAAGTGAACTCAAAGGAGGAATTACATGAGGTACTGCATATAATGAAATTGGATCTAGATGGTGAATTAACCAAATATGAAATTCATATTTCTTATAACTAGAAACCACAAATGAGAAAGAAAGAATGGCAACAAGGAAAAAAATTTCTTCTGGGAGCTACTTTGAACTTATGGGATTAACGAAGACTCAACACTACCTGCAGAAGAGGAAATTTCAATAAATAGCTTCACAAAACTAAAACCCAGTATTTAAAGGAAAGCAAAATGTAATAAAGGAGGAAGAAGGGTTAGAATTAGTTCCCCTCATCTAATCAATGATTTTTTGGAATATAAAAGGGTATAAATGAAGCCCATAAAAGGCAGGTTGTCAAAGATATCATTTTGGAGAAACATCCTGTCATTGTAGGACTGCTAGCTAGAATAAAGGCTCTTAAACTACAAAACTCTATAAGATTTCTTAGAAAAAGTCGGGATTTTGGCTCTAACCATGAACACCATTACAATGGTAGAATTGTCTATGCTTATTACAGGGAGAAAGTAAAAGTTGTAGTTCAAGGCAATTCAAATCCATTTTTTCATCTTAGTTGTAAATTGGAAAATTTAAACCATTGTTTTGATATCTCCATTATATATGCTTCTAACTTTAAGTTTCAAAGATTTAAATTATGGGAAGATCTCTTAAGCATTAGAAACTCACTGTCAAGCCCTTGGATTATAGCAGGTGATTTTAATTGTGTTTTGCTTCCCTCAAAAGCTTAGGGTGATAGAGTAAACCTTTCCAACTTGGGTAAGGAGTTAGATAGAGTGTTTGCTAAGTTGGATGTCATTGATTTGAAGTTTGCTGGAAATTTTTTCACTTGGAGCAATAAGTAAATGGGTAGAGCCTTAGTTAGGACGCAACTTAACAAAATTTTAACTAATCAAAGTTGTATGAGGTATTTCCCTAATTCTCATGTTATGGTTGGCCCTCCTTTGTGCTCAAACCACTTTTACCTAGAAATCTAGGATTCTCACCTTATGAGGAAACTCAAGGCTCCATTCAAATTTTTCGATTTTCTCTTTAGCAAGGAGGGATTCATAGAGTTGATTATACATTTGGGATAGTTATATCACTAGATGTAAATCCTATCAGCTAATGATGAAACTCCATCTTCTTAGAAAAAGAATACAGCAATTCCTTAATTATAGAGGTCCTCCTACTGCACAAAGGCTTCTAAAGGGCAAGGAAGAGTTAAGGGAAGCGCAGGATACTAGCTACCTCTCTCCTTATAATCAAGCTTTGAAAACTGAAGAGATCAGGAAACTTAAGAACTCCAACAGGGGCCCTGTAGATCATAGTTCCTTGCTTTTGCAAAAGGAAAGAACTATTTGGATAAAAGAGGGTGATTCTAATACTAAGTTATTTCATCATTCTATCCTTACAAGAAGGAATTCTAATAAGATCCATTGCTTGCTAAATAATAATGACCAATTGTTGATTGATAAAAACTTGATTAAAAATATGGTGATTAATTTCTATATTGACTTGTCAGCTTTAAGCAATTCTAGTTAGCTTTCTATCTAAGATCTAATAGAGTTAAATGGCCCTACCACATTCAAGATAACTTGGATTTGCCTCAACAGTTAGCTTCTTGCTAAGAAATCAAGGCAGTTATGTTTTCTCTAAACCTAAAGAAAACTGCAAGCCCTGATGGGTCAATGCACACTTTTTTCAATGAACCTGGAATATTACTGTCAAGTTACTAGTTAAAGTCATACATGAATTCATACACTCTGGGAAGTTGCTGAGGAAGATAAATGCTACTCACATTTGCATATTCCTACGATGTGTAACTCAAGCTCTGTAAATGATTTCAGACCTGTTTCTTGCTGTAACACTGTATACAATGTGATTGCCAAGCTGCTGGCTAATAGGATAAAGGAGCCTCTAAATAAAATGATCCATTACTCCCAAAGAGCTTTTATTTGAGGTAGATCCATTTTAAATAATATTCTTATGGTGTAGAAGTTGACGACGGAGTATAAATCCAAAAGATCTATTAAATGATGTGCCATTAGAGTGAATTTTTTCAAAGCATTTGACAATATCCATTGATATTTTATTTTTAGTATTCTTGAATTGCTTGGAGTCCCTATAAATTTTATTTCTTAGATTATAAAATGTCTTTTAACCCCATCTTATAGTGTGCTTATTAATGGATCCCTAACTAGACTGTTTAAAGGCTCAAATGGGATAAGGCAATAAAACCCTCTCCCTCCATACTTGTTTGCTATCTCCATATACATCCTTAACAGAATTATCAAATCAAACACTAAATGTAATCTAGATTTCTCTTTCCTTTGCAAATTCAAGGAGCTTTAACTTTCTCACCTTAGCTTTGGAGATGATTTAGTGTTGTTTTGTGTAGCAGATTATAAATCCATCTCACTTTTGCATAAATCACTTAGAGAGTTGCAAGATCTCTAGTCTTAGTGTTAATTCTATGAAAAGTAGAATTTACTTCTCTTCTGATGTTTCTAATTCTAGTAACCTAAAGAACATTTTTGGGAAAATATTCAAAGCTTGTCTTTCAAGTACTAGGAGTTCCTATCTCTTTTAAGAAGCTAAAGTTTCATGATTGCTTATTGTTGTTGGAGAAATTTAAGAAAAAATTAATGCTTTGCAAAATAAAGCCCTATCTTAAGTAGGAAAGGTCCAGCTTATCATCTCTGTGCTTAATAATCTTCAAAACCATGGAGCTCTTATTTATTCATTCCTAAGAAGATTAATAAGGAGATGAAAAATGCATGAGGAACTTCCTTTTATTCTGGGAAAAATAAGAGGGAGGACTAGGTTTTGTCTCAATTCAATTGATTCATAAAAAGATAGTAGCTAAGAGAATTTAGAGGCTTTTCAATGATAAAGAGGCAATTTAGAGGAAACAGACAAATGAATACTACTTGAAGGATTCTAGTTTCTACCAAATAGGGGAAAAAAACATGAACTATCATGCCCTTTCTTACAAATGTTGAGGTATAGGCATATCATGTATTCTTTTATTAAATGAAGATTGGCCATAGAGAAGATACTTGGTTCTAATTTGATAATTGGGCTTCTCAAAGTCCACTGATCAAGAGGGAACATATGTTAATACTAACTCCTAAAGTGCTAAATCACATGAGAGTTTCTAAAGTTATTACACAAAATGCTTGGGTCGCTATGGGAATGAGAGTTAATAGAATGTTGAACTATTATCCCAACTACTTGCCTAACTCCTCTATTATGGACAAAGCCACTTAGTCCATTGGTAGGAATGGTGAGTTCTCCAACTCTTCCTACTTAAAGGTTATTAGACCCCAAGTTCCTTTGTCACTTGCCTAACAACTATAGGGAGATTGAAAACTAAGGATAGAGTTAAGGGTATAAGTGATTAGATTTGTGTCTTATACAATATGATGCCTAAACCTATAAGTTATCTTTTCTTACAATGCAACTTCACAGCTACAATATGGGCCAGGATATAATATGAGTCTAGTTTTTCTAATAGCTTATTGGGAAAGTATTCTAATGTGGACTAAAAATCAATACAAAAGAATAGGGAAAGATAAAAATGCTTAAGCCTTAGCTTGAACTACATTGTTTATTCCATATGGAATGAAAGAAACCAAAGAATCTTTAAGAATACTTCAACTAAGAAGCATATAATTGCACATAGAACCTATTGCTGGATTAAAAAAGTACTTATTGCACACCAAGCCACTGAAGATTGGAGTTATTCTCTCAAAAGAAGATGGAACCTGAAGTAACCTAGTTGTTACATTTCTAGCAATTATAAAGATGATAGGTTGCAATTTTGCTTGTCTTTTATCTCATATTTTCCAATTCAGCCTCGTAAAACTACATTTTGTTGCTTTTCAAGGCTTATCAATGAATCCATTTATACTTCAAAAAAGTTATGTTTGGCCTCCAATTATGACCCTTAACTCTCGAGTGATTATCTCCTTTTTTCATTACTTGCATGCTTGACTAAAAGAAAGTGGTCCTCTATTTTTTACATAAATCCTTCAATCATAGGTATAGTGTATATTCAAAACATGAATCCATTTTCTTATTACCTAAATTGTATCTATTAATATATAATCCTATAGCTTTTGTTATGTATAGCTGGCTATGATTTGTTCTGACTCCTTTGGTTACCTTATAGATTTGTTTATAAGTCTAAATTTAGAGTTAATTTTTCATTATTGATTACGCATTTTTATAGCTTCCTTTTTTAAAATATCTCTTAATTAATAGCTTTGTTATCTCTATAGGCCAGTTATTCCATATGAACTCATATTTAGCTTTTATCAATATGTCTGTAGTAATTTGCATTGATATTACTATAAGAATATTGATTATTGGATATGTTCCAATTTTTTGATCCTTCATATTTATGGTTTGTCGTTCTGATTGTGACTGAAGTTGCTTGAAAAAATAAATGCAAATGATATAGAAAAGTTGAAGTAGGTTGAAAACAAAGTTAAATGTGTTCATCGCAATCTTAAAATTTAATTATTCTATCTACTTTTAAGGTTAATTTATAGTTGTTGTATTCACTTGTTTTCTTAGTTAAAGAAGTTAAAATTACAAGCTTTACTAATAGTTTAACCAACAAGGATGAAAACCACTTACATTATTCTGATTATTTGGTAACACCTGTAAGGATTTTTTGGACCAAGTTCAACCTAATAAGACAACTATATGGATGTGCTCAATTTAGGGTCAAATTTAAATATATATTTACATTTTTAAAATGGATTTAATATTGATTAATTAATAAATTTACGTTATACATGTTATTTACAGAGTAAACGAAAAATGTGATTCCTTTATGTGGCATGACGAAAAAATCATAAGAAGAAGTATAAATGTAATCATTAAGCTTTGGGAGAACAATGACCAATTAAAGATTCAATTAGGTGCCTTATTATTAAGGAGGCTACAGATTTGTAGTTGAGTCATCTTGATTGTCATTTTTTGATAGTTAGTAATTTACTTATATTCTCTTGCTGAATTACATAGAAAACATGTATCTTGGATGCAAAGGAATCTTAATATGTTTTTAGCCATGTTTAATGATTAACTACAATAGGAATGAGACCTTTAGAAACTGATGCTTATTCCAAATAAGATTGTGGCATTTACCTCCTTTGTAACTCTCTATATAGGGAATTGGTGAAAATTATAGAAGGGTAAGCTTTTTTATACATGTCTATCTTCAACATTCTCCTAAGGATTATAATCTAGAAGCACTCTTCTATTTCTAGTGGATAATTAGACCATTAGTTCTCTATAATCCATACTTGGACCTTGGTGCTAGTTAAAATATATCTTGGCAATATTTTATGAGATTGAAGAGGTATAAAGGATCCTCTTTTAGCTAATTATCTTAGTATAATGAAGCTTTCCTCTCATTTCCTATTTTCCATTCAATAGAGCTAGATATGGCATTTTTCATTCTTATTAGTTGTAATATAAAGTTAGAGCAATTTGTACTGTTGCTCAGTTCCCATAAATTCCTTCCTCTTAGTATATAATTGTATGTCTATTTGTCCGACAATGAGCTTCCATCATTGAGTAATCTCCGCAACCTTTTGGCAATTCAAACCTAATTACTTAGCTTGATAGTTTTAATTCCCAAGCCTCCTTTATCATAAGGCAAGCAAGTATTTTCCCATTAGAGTTTTTTTTATTGTGTTACTTTCATTTCTACCTCCCCATAAGAATTTCGTTATGCTTTTCTCAATAGGTTTGACAAAACCTCTTGATACCATTATATATGTTGACTAATAGATATGAAATGAGCTAATTATTGATTTTATCAACACTAATTTGCCTTTATATAATAGATCTTTATTACACCAGTGGTTGATCCTCTTACGTATCTTCTTTATTGGGGGAATATATTCTCTAACTCTTAGTCTCTACATGGTATAGACAACCTGAGATAGTTCAAAAGGGGTTTATTACTCTGAAGCCTTAAATACTTGACAGCCAACTTGCTTCTTCCATTGCACTTAACGATAGTATTAGTTAGCTCTTATTATAATTCACACTCACATTGGATAACTCCTTAAATATTCTAAGATTGTTTCCTATTTTGTAATTAACAGATTGGTTGTAGGGATAGTGGTTTAGTGAGAGAATTCTACAAGATTCTCTATGGTGAATACTTGCTTAAATTTTACAATTTTCATCTTAATTATCATCATAATTAAGAGAAACTATCTAAATACGTACTTAGATCATTGATGAAACCTTAGCTCCTTTTCTATGCCTAACGACTTTAATGTTCTGCAGTATACGAATTTTTGAACAATGTAAGAAACAATACCAACTTCATTAAAGAAATTTTATATCCAATTATTCATTTCTACTTAATGAAAAATGTATTATGGCATTATTAGCAATCAATGCTACATTGTAACCTTTCCAATCTTAGAATAATATTATTTGAAGTAAAATATACCTTAACTAGGATTTACTTCTAAATTTAATATCCTTATAAGTTTGAACTTAAATATCAACTTATACATCGAATAATAGATATCTCTGACACTTCACAAGTATCAAATTTATCAAATACTAAATACCTTTATTACATTAACTATATACTTGGACTTAGAATAGGTAAACAAATTCCACATCTATCTTTGTAGATCAAATTCCCAAAATTAACTTGTTACTTATTCATATCTAATAAGAGTTCCACTTAGATAATCATATACTCAACAATTGAAAATAAGAATTTTGTTCTCAATTAGTAGTATACCTTTACATACTCCCATTAGAGAAAACAATTCCCCCTAACCTTCTCGTAGGCATGAAAAATTCATAAACATCTACAAAATAAAATCTTTGAAACAATTTAGCATGTATGATCGTGACAAGTTATTTTTCCAACTAGCGAGTCTTTTCAACTTCTGACATTTTATAGATATTTTTAGATCCAAATTAAATGGGAAAACCCTATAAACAACTGTAACATCCCATCCTTGACAGGAAGGGTAAAATAGTAAATTGGCATAAGATGAGACTGATAGGGATTTATTAGTATTGTCCATGCATACTGGTATTTGCAAACAGTGACTGTGTGCACATGAAAGAACTGTACATACATTCATGATTATTTCCCTGTATTGGGCCTAAACGGCATTTTATTGTAATTTATGTGGAATTTGTATTTGAAAAAATTTATTGGACTGAGTTTTTGTATGTTTTATATTTTAAGGGATTTTTTAGGAATTTTTCGGAGAAAATTTCCGGACCGGAAAAAAATCGTCAAGTGGCGAACCGGTCGATTTTTGGTATTGAAAATTGCTATCCAATGGCACTGTCATTTTGGGTATATTATTTTGGCATTGAAATTAGGGCCATTGGAGTTGATTGGGTTAATTTTTGATTAGGCTTAATTGATTAAAGTTTATTAGTTTAATTCTTTGACTTTTCCTTATTTCTTCCTCCAATTGCCAAGTGTCCTCCTAATTAATGCTTGTCTCCTAAGCTTTTTCGGTGGTTCCCATTGAAAGAAGGAAAATTGGCTTTGTTGTCATTCACGAATCTTCCTAATAAAAGAATGAAAATTGGAGTGTTGCTACATCCCTTCATCACAACCGAAACCCTCCTCTCCCTCCTCTTCATTGATTTTCGACAATCCTTATTTCAAGAGTTGAAGTGTAAACCTTTTCTTGTCTTGGTTGATGAGTATCATGTGTGCTCAAGGTGTGAATGAAGTGGTC
>JAOSBL010000212.1:22796629-22812577 GCA_027568915.1 Erythroxylum roraimae
CACACTATCCTGAAAGATAAGAGGTTCTTTTTAGAATTAACACCAACAAAAACAATTGCGAACACAATATCAGGGGACACATCATATCAGGTCAGCCACGTCTCTCAAGATTTAAATCCCAAGCTTCATCCTTACTGAAGCCCTATTCCTCAATCCCTGTCCTCTTTTTTCTATGTTTTCAGTTTTCTCTTTCGCCTTATCCCCTCGGCTCTGCGTGAGTCAATCATGAATCATCAATTCCAAATGAATGACTAGGTTTTCTTCTGCGTCTTTGACCTTTCCCATCTTTTTGGTTTTCTATTCTCTTCTGAATATACATTGTACAGTAAAATGTATATTCCCCAGTTATGTTCTAAAATCAAGATCTAAGATTAAAGGAACTGAATTAATTGGAAACTGACCAATAGTTTAGTCTTACAGAAAAATTCTTTTAGTTCAATAGTCTTCTATTGTTTTTTAAATCGATTAACTAGAAAAGGTATGGTTATGGTTGTACATGGTTCAATGTATGGTTCATAAAATTTAAATTTTCCAAAACTATTCTAAATATTGCAGACTTTAAAAAACTAAATCTTTATAATTGTCTTAAAAATAAAAGTCTTAGTTTGTATTGAATTCACGATAAGAGGTAGTATACATAAATTAATGATTTACTTAATATACTCAAATATGAATTATTAAACATAATTAATTTATCTTATTAAAAATAAGTAAACGATAGTGCATAAGTAAAGGGAATTAAATAGTCAATTTTCAAATGGAGGATAAGATCATATAAAAGAGTTTTGGGTCATGTATTTTATTAATTATTGTTAATTACAAATTTAGAAACAAGAATTAATAAAGTTAAAGTTGTCATCATGACGAAGGTCCAAGTTAAAAATCTTTTAAATTTTATATCTTTTTTAAATGTCATTTTAAAATCTTTTCAATGTTATATCATTTTTAACATTTGTTAACTTTGTAATAAGTTATGTAGATTATGTCAATCAAATGTTATGTCTTTGTTAAATAATTTTAAAAAGACATTTTTCGTATTATTTTCAATATTCAAAATGTTTTACTCAAGATTAAAATTGATATAATATTTAAAACTTTGAAATAATTGCTTATCATTCGCATCAAGTCAATTCAATGAAGCTAATCTTTGTGAAGTTATTAATAATTTTATATTAACAAATAGTATTGGTTAATTATTACAAATTACAGTACTAAATATGTTGATAATACCCATATATGAGACTTGAGGGGAAGTGTTGATAATACCCACATGTGAGTGTCTCATATTGAAAAAAGAAGGGAAAGAAGACAAATATATAAGCTTAGTGGGCTACTCTACCTATTGCCAATTAGCTTTAGAATGGAACTTCACTTGGACTTGTATGTGGTCTAACTTACCTTCTCGTGTAGGCCCATAGGCCCATTGCAATTTTCACAAACTGATAATGTCTTAGTAAAAATTCTCTTACATCAATTTCGAGAATGAATTAGATTTGAAAATTTGTAAACATGGTACTTAATAGATTGTATATTTTTAACCATTTTAATATTATTTTATAAACTAATTTCAATTTTTAGGACATTAAAACTAAAAATAAGTGGAAGCATTCATTGTCCCCCTACATCTACCAAGATTAGAAATTTTTCTAAAAGAATAAGTATATTAATTATTTAGTACATATTGGCAACTACACATTTAAAACTCTAATTAAGAGTTAAATATGTTTAGCGGTAATTATATACTTGTACTAAGATACTGGCATGAAAGCCTTTGCACATTATGAAATGAAAATATATATAAGGGTGATCACAAATCAATTTAACTATATTAATGTTAAGAGAAGATATAATATTAGGGGTTTGCCTTAACAGAGGCAATGAATTTCTATATTTATTCCAATTAAATTTTAATAATTAATAAGTAAGAAATTATGATAAAGTTTATAGTTTTTAATGAAATCCCAAACATGCACATATGATATGTTTATAAAGATTCATATAGAAAAGCTAATCTTGAAATCATACAAGAAGGCATATATGCCCTAATAGTCAGGAAAAGGGGACAAAGTTTCTTCATGATTTTGTTGTTGATTTATACATTACAACTAATTGATTGATTATATATTTTTGATATATTAAATTGAAGAATTTCATCTTTACATATGTTTATTAATTTATTTATTTATAAGATAAATATCATAAAATAACTTATTAAGATAATAACTGTTAGATTTATATTATATTTATGTATTACTTTTAATCATGTTTAGTTGTTACTCTATCAAGATGAAAAGACTAAAATACATTATGTATATTCATTAAGAAGGAAGTAGTCTATCTTATAAATTAAAATATAAAGATACTCAAATAAATATATAAGTATTTGTTAGATAACAAATTCATTGAATTAACAGCTAATAAAGTATTTGATATGTCTAATTAAAACATTAACTTAAAAATCTATTAAAATATAGTTTTTGAAAAATTATAAGGATATTCCGTTAAAAGGAATTAATATTTGAGCAATATATAAAACCAAATTTAAGAACTTTTATAATAGATTACGAAGAGACCAAACAACTTTTTAGTCTCTGTTTGGAAGTGAACTTGCTGATTTTAAACTAGGTAGTAAATGCGAGGACTCATTGGTGCAAATCACCACTTATTGGAAATTATGATGTTTTATTTCTCAGTTTGATTAACTAAGGCCCTTACTTCACAATGTCAAATCCTCAAATCTCTTCTTCATTTTTATAAATATTCTAGGTACTAGCAATTTGATAGTTACGCTTAGTGTATATCTCCTGATCTATCAATTGTTCTCTTATGGAACCAATGAACTCTAGTAGCAAGGTGTCTTTATGCGTGCCCTCCTATTCCTTACATACCATAATGTAGATATTGTTGGTTTGTACCCTACAACTAATCGCTTTTGTTGTATTTTAGTGACTATTATTTAAAGACATTCTTTATCTTGTACATGTTTAGATGCATATGATAAAGTCCATGGGATAATTAATTAATTATACATTGTAAGTGAAATTATAACGAGATTATGGTTATGAGATTCATATTATATTTATGTATTATTCCTAAATTGCTCATAGTTATTATTCTATTAAGATTGGATATTAATAGAATGCAAAAAGACTAGCACACATTTTGTTTTTCCTTATAAAGAATTTTTCGATCTCATAGACTAAAGTATGGAAATACTTAAACTAACGTATGAGTGTTTGATAGAGAACAAGTTCATTGAACAGACCCGATATGAGAAATCTATTTGAAACATTACTTGTATGTCTGTGAAATTCTCATTATAATGGTTGTATAAGTGATCCTTTGACTTGATTATCTTGTGTAGGGATTGTTATGTTTTGATACTATTTATGACCTATTTAATTATAAGTCGGCCAATTGGTAGTCATTGGATGTAGCATGAATTATTTAGAGCTAAGGTCCAATTGCTAATGGTAAGGTCCAATCAATTAATATCATGTGTCTTTCTAAGAGTTATAAAATATTCTTTGAGCATTCCGTATCGTCTTGAACTAGCTCCAACTAATATTCTTATTAAAAATTATGTTCAAAATATAAAATAAATCAATAAACTTCTTTTACCAAATTATTTTATATGGGTTAAATATCAACTCTTGATATTTTCTTATGAATTATGTGTAATTCTTTTATCTTTCTATATCCTCGTGAATAATGTTAACCCAAAAGTTATGTCTACAATACCAAAGAGTACCCAATAGTGATAACAAACTACATCAACATATTTTTTATCCAAAAAAATTGTTTGTCTCAGGTAATATTGCTAAAATTAATCAAAAATATCAATATCCAACTAAATCAACAAACATAATAAAATGCTAAATTCCATCAAATCATAACCATTGCAATTCAAGAGTCTATAATTATTTTATATTATTAATTTGAATTAGTTTTAATTAATTTGAATTAGATTTAGAAATTAAGTTAGGTTGTCATATAAACAATATTTAATTAATTTTTATGACGTTCATGTTATATGTATTTTATAGAAATATAAAAAAGGTTTTCTATAAAATAAAAAATAAAATTTAATGGTTATAAGTATTTAAAATTACTATAAGGGGATTCGTATGTTTTACCCATTAATTAAAATGAATTGAATTACAATTAGCATGATAAAAGCCTTTGAACAACTGATACTGAGATGCAAAGAAAACGAAAACGAAAACGAAATTACAACAGATCCTAACTCTTTTACGTTGTTTAATACACAAAATACTAGTCTATGTATTAGCTACTATAAAAAATGGTGAATAAAAAAATAGTTAAACAGTCGCTTAGCTCACGTGTACGTTCAGACAACCTAATCATTTTCCACAGACCACAAACGCCATTATATCTATATATTTGCACCGTAATTTTGTAATGTTACCAATTCAAAGCCAGGAAGGGAGTGTTAAAGACGAAATGGGATATTTGGGGGATTGTGCAACTCGTCGAACACGGATACTGAGCAATCACCTCTGCCACCGCCACTCATCGGAAAACGTTCGTTCACTGGACTCCAACGCATGCTTGAGCTACTCTCCTCCGGAGCTGAATGAGAAGCAGGATTTCGACACCAAAGATATGCGTCAATTACTGGACGCGCATCACATCGAGGATCGCGACTGGTTGTTCGGTGTGGTGAGGCAGAGCAAGCTGTTTAATCCTCGGGAGAGAGGCGGAAGGGTGTTCGTGTCACCTGATTACAACCAGTCGATGGAGCAGCAGCGAGAGATGACTATGAGACGAATCGGTTACCTGCTGGAGAGAGGTGTTTTCGATGGGTGGTTGACGGGGAAAGGCCCTGAAGCCGAATTGAGGAAGTTCGCCGCCTTTGAAGTTCTTGGGATGTTTGATCACTCCCTGGCTATTAAGCTTGGCGTTCACTTCTTTTTATGGTTGGTACTATTCTTTTCTACACACTATTTGTTATTATTTCGAAGTTGAATAGATAAAGAACTTGAGGAATATAGAGAACACGCCAATAACGTCGTTGGAGAAGTGATATGTGCTTCTGTTTAAGTCCTATAAATTTTCAAGAAACTATAATGAGATAACGAGAAACAATTTTACATAAAATCTTCAAGCAAGTCGGTTCTGATGTATGCTATTCTCTGTTCATTTTTTTTCTTTCTTATTTCTTTTCAGGGGTGGTGCCATTCAATTTTTCGGAACCAACCGCCACCATGATAAGTGGCTCAGAAACGCTGAAAGTTTTGCAATTAGGGGTTGCTTTGCCATGACAGAATTGGGGCATGGAAGTAATGTATGCGGAATTATGGATCTTTCGTTCAGTGGCATCAAGTTTCTCTGTAGTTTCTTAGGGTCCTTTTCTGTACTTCTGCGCCTAACTTCTTTTATTACTTGTAGGTTCGAGGAATTGAAACAGTTACCACATATGATCTAAACACAGAGGAATTCATCATCAACACTCCCTGTGAATCAGCTCAAAAGTATTGGATCGGAGGGGCTGCTAAAGTATGGATCTTTCCAGAAATACTAATCAAGTCCTTCGAAATTTTTTCATCCTCACATATATGATTTTTCCATCTTTTCGGTCCTTGCTTTTGACGTTTAATTGCTTGCACATTTATGTTTTTCTTTCTAATCAGCATGCCACACACACAATTGTCTTTTCTCAACTTAATATTGAGGGGAAGAATCAGGGTGTCCATGCATTTATAACCCAAATCAGGGATGCAGATGGAAATGTATGCCCAAACATCCGTATAGCTGACTGTGGTCACAAAATTGGTCTTAATGGTGTTGACAACGGTCGAATCTGGTAGTAATCACCTTTCACTAGTAGTAATTCTATTATGTGATTAGATGCACTTAGAATCTTAGTGGTACTATTTCAGGTTTGACAAAGTTCGAATTCCAAGAGAAAATTTACTGAATTCAGTTGCTGATGTTTCACCAGATGGGAAGTATCTTAGTGCAATAAAAGACCCAGATCAGGTGATTATTTTCTAAATGGACTCCTTTTAAGATGATTGTTTGCACATGTAGACCTATGGATTAGAGGGCTATAGCAATATACATATATATATTTATATTGTTAAATATGTGTGTGTGTGTGTGTGTGTGTATGTATATATGCATATATGTATGTATGTATAAACTTCTTACACATGATTTTTCTTAGAGATTTGCAGCATTCCTGGCCCCTTTGACTTCTGGCCGTGTCAATATTGCTGTTAGTGCAGTCTACATATCGAAGGTATTTATTTTTACAGTTGATACTTGGACATGCCACCAAGGCATTACAAAATTGACAAAAGAGATTCCTTGTAATTAGGTTTTGTTACACATGTTTAATTTTTGTTCAATGATGTTGTGTATGCATTAGGATGGGGTATCTAATGTGGCTTCCTTGTTACCTAGTTTCTAGATATTCTTGCTTGTTAAATTGCCCAATACTTTTCTATAGTTTGAGCATATGGTTTCTAACAGTTGCCTTGTCTGATGCTCCTCGGATGCTTTTGTGGGTGTAACTTGAAAATAATTAAGAAATCTATACTACAAGAATACAACACCCAGAATATAACACATGAATCTGAGAGGGTTGAAATTAGGTTATCCAGGTTCTTGGAATTGAATAACTTGTTCTAGTTACAAAAAGTTGGACCTTGGGTTGAATTGAATTCCTTTTCAATACAATTGAACTTAGAAAAATGGCCTTTGTTTCTTTTGTTATGTCCACAACCTTTTGCATTTTCAATAAGTATCTCCTCTTTAGAAATTTTAAACAAAGCATGCAATGTTCAGGCATTGTTTATTTGAAACTAATTTTTATGTCAATTTCTCTCCATATACTCCCAGTTGGAAAGCATCTTTCCTTGAATCCTTGTCGTTTGGACTCTAGAAGAGAACTTTTGAGAGGGAGAAAAAGTTGTTATACATTTGTAGATCTGAGAAATTGATTAAAGAATTGTTGGTTTAGTTCTTTGAGGTTGTTTGCAAAATTCTTTATACGTATGCTCTAAGATAGCAAGGGAGAGAGAAAGAGAACATGTCTTATAGGTTGGGGATAGGAGAAATGGATGTAAAAGGGAGGTAGATGTGGAGGAAAAGGCCAAGTTGCAGATAAAGAGATGATGCATAGAATATTTGGTTGCTAAAAAATTGTTGATAATATTACGATTTTTTTAAGAAATGACACATATCAAATGTAGTAAGATATACTAGATAAGACATGCTTATTATTTGTACTACAAACCTTGTACAAGGGAAATAACCCGTGAATACAATTGTAATTGAATTTAGAGCTTATTTAATACAACATATACTACTGTTATTACTACTATTACTATTACTACTACTACTACTACTATTACTACTTTTTACTACAATTATGATGATGACGATTTCTTTGTTTCTTTGGCTCCTAAAGAATATGTAACAACTCAAGTCTGGCCTGAAGTCAATAGGTCAAGCTCGAGCTTAAAATTTTTTTTTTGGGTCCGATCAATAATGAAAAGTTAGTTTGGCCTAGGTCAAATCATGTGTGATCAGACTCGAGCCTTAGCTGATTGGTTCCATTGTCAACCCTACCCATGCCTTAAAGTAGAAGGAGATTAAGCAAAGATTTGATTCATTTGGAGTATGAAAAAAGTGGGAAGCAGAAAATGTCAAATTATTAATATCTGACTGTTGGTTATCATATGGAACGTCTATGCTTTTTTGTTAGCAAATCATTAACAAATTGTCCTTATTCCCCAATTTGTCTTTTTTTCTATTCATGTTTCAGAAATTTATTTAAACCTTTTCATTCTCTTTTACTGGTTATAATTCCATTGTTTCTATTAGGTTGGTTTAGCTATTGCTATAAGGTACGCTTTGTCTAGACGTGCATTTTCGGTTGAATCCAGTGGACCTGAAGTCCTACTACTTGATTATCCAAGTTATCAAAGACGACTATTGCCACTTCTTTCTAAGACGTATGTATGTTAATAGTTGTTCAAAAGCAAATCTTTTTCTTATATGGAGCACTTTATGAAAATTCTTATATTTGTTATTATACTTTCATATGGATGCCCGAAGAATGTTACTTAAGTTTGACAATTAAAGAATTTGAAACGATGATGTCATACTTTGATTTAACATTCATAACCATTATTTGACAACAGGATATTCTACAAGTTGTGACAAGTTTACAATAGATTATATGTATATGGGCACGAATATAAATATACTTGATGTAGGACAAATAGAAGTATTAACTAGTAGCTAATAATCACAAAATTAGGACATATAGCTGATATGAGGTTGTTGGAATATCCAAATTTAGGGCTTGAATTTCGGCTAGGAATACTAAAATTTCAGTTTGGTATAGTTGGAGTTTTAGGGTTTGATTGCTGAAAATTTAGGGTTTACTATGGTTGGAATTTAGGTTTAAGATGATTGGAATTTAGGTTAAGTTTGCTGGAATTTGGTAAGGAATACAAACAATAGAGAGTAAAAAAATTAGGAACTCTTAGGATTTAAGAACCACTTTTAGAAGAAAGCATCACACCTTTTAGTTGAAAATTCAAGTTTGTTAAAAAAAAACTCTGATTGCTTGTCATTGAAGGGTTGAATAAACACATATTTATAGAGAAGTTTTAGAACCCTTATTCTAGTAAGAAATGGTTCCTAACAAATTTAAATCCTATCCTAATAAAAATTCTATACGTCCTAGAAAACTAAGATAATATATGTAAAATCTAATAACATATTTAATTTATTACTACTTCCTATCTAATAAGAAATCCTAATACAATTTAAATATCAGCCCTTATCTTTGATGTCAACTCAATTCCCAATCTTCATCCTATCAAATTAAAGCTTGTGGTTCACTAATCTTTCCTCTATCATTTCTTTTTATAGACTTTTTCTTTAGCATCAATTCTGTCTGGTTTGTTTAAAGTTGTCTTTGACGTAGAATGTGATAAATACTAATCATATAAATTTGGATTTAACTTTTAAAATTCATAGTCTAAAATTCAAGTATTGTCAGAATATATGTATTATTGCTTCTTGTAGTCAAATGCACTAGCTTGCCATCATTGCTGAATTTTGACTTTGTAAGTGCACTCACAGCTTCTATATTCCTATGTTGTACTAATTTCACATCTTCATTCAAGTCTACTCCATCAACCACTACAACACAAGCATCATCAACAATGCCAATGATATTGTTGGAGATTATGATTTGATTAAGAGGATTTTTGTGGATTATGATTGTGATTTGGTTGAGAGGATTTTTGGGGATTATAATTGTAACTTATGTTATATGAATTGGATAATCCAGTATATAAAGGGAGTGAAACCTGCTGATTTCTATAAGCTTTTGCAATCCCTCTTCTCAGTTCATATTAGATATCATCAAGTTTTGAACCAACAAGCTCCGGAATCCCAAGTAGTTGCTGGTTAAATCTTATTAGCTCCACGTTCTATTATTTTAGCTTGTTGTCCTATTCTTTCAATATTTTGCACTATTGTTTTAGCTTCTTGTTTAAGTGTTTGAAATTGTTGTTCAATTGTTTCAACTTTAGGTTTGCCAAATAATCCACTTCGTTTTTCTTTTCATATTTAACGCTTTGATCATCTCCTACTGTCAAACTCTCCATGTCATGATCATCTTCCATTGCTAAACTCTCCATATCACCAAGTATTTGAGCGCCTTCTATATGTAGGCTCAAGGATTCAAATTGATCTATTAAATTTGAGGAATAGTACATGATTTTTCAGCAAAGATTTTTCCTTACATTGCATGTTGTTGATCCAATATCAGTCCCTTCTTTTTGCTTATTACCACATTCTCCTTATCCAACATCAAGTATTGGTTGTTGGTTGGTATAGTTTTTTCTTATGGGAGTTTTGTCTCCTAGGGAATGTATGTCAAGGTTGTCTAACCTCTACAAAATTTGTCGAACATGTTTTCTTATCAGAGTTGTTACATGTAAGTTTTTGGAGCACCTTGTGGACGAGTTGTCCATCTTCTTTCCAATATTTAGAAGTATTTCATCTTGCTCTAAGATCGTTGAAGATTCTTCTGTATGCCCTTTCACTATATGTCCCCATTATGAACTAAAGCTCTGATACCAATTGATGTTGGCATGTAGAAGTATTAACTAGGACATATGGTTGATATTAGGTTGCTGGAATATCAAATTTCAGGGCTGGATTTCGACTAAGAATGCTGAAATTTCAGTTTAGTATAGTTGGGTTTTCAGGGTTAGGTTGTTGAAAATTTAGGGGTTAGAATTTTAGGGTTTAATATGATTGGAGTTTAGGTTAGGTTTACCGGAATTTAGTAAGGAACACAAACAATGGAGAATAAAAAAACTATGAATCACTCATAGGGTCTAAGAATCACTCTCAGAAGAAAGCATCACACCTTCTAGTTAAAAACTCAAGTTTGTAGAAAAATTTCAGATTGCTTATCATTGAAGAGTTGAATATACGCATATTTATAGAGAAGTTTTGAGAACCCTTATTCTAGTAGGAAAGTGATTCTTATTTTGTTTTGTCTTCTAATTGTGTAGTTAGTGGCTTTTATGCGAATGTTGGATTTTTTATGTTTATGATCCTAATGGTAAAGTTTGTAGAATTGCTAGCTGCTTGATCTAGGATTATCATATATAATATTTTGATGTGACTATTATAATATGGACTAAAATAATTTGTAGATTCAGCCCTTTATGAAATGAGTAGTCCATGCTCTGTTGTCTTATAGATAATCTAATGACACAGTATTGTTAGGTTGTGAAGTAGGGCAATCAGTTAGAAATGGAAATCATGTGATGTAGCTTCTAGAAGATGACCTGTCATTTTGATTTGTTCTTCATCTTCTCTTTCAAGTCCCTCTTTTTAACTTTTGAAAATTACATGTCAAATTCAGATATGCAATGAGTTTTGCTGGGAATTTCTTGAAAATGCTGTATGTCAAGAGGACACCTGACTCAATCAAAACCCTTCATGTTGTTTCAAGTGCATTCAAGGCTACCTTTACCTGGCATAATATGAGAACACTTCAGGTAAGAAGCGAAGTAAGATGTGGATCATTAGGTTAGGGTCACATAATTGCTGAGCTCATTTGATTTATAATCTTAGGAATGTCGTGAAGCTTGTGGAGGACAAGGCTTGAAGACAGAGAATCTGGTTGGTCATCTAATAGGCGAGTATGATGTCCAGTCCACTTTCGAGGGTGACAACAACATTCTTATGCAACAGGTAAACTGTACCAACTTTTTTTTCTTTTCCATCTGTCAATATGAGACTTCTACCTTTGGATAAAAGGAGAACTCTACTAGGGTAAACATAATATAGAAGCGAAGAAAAACAAAGAAAAATATTCATGATGCTAGAAAAATATTCATGAAGCTATCTCATGTTGGTTGTAATTAGCTTCCTCAGTTGGTCCGATCATTGAAATATAGTAGATTATGGGTTCCCTTTTATCGTATTCGATCTAATGTGCCAATGTTGTTGCACTCAGTAGTTGGCCAGGACTTTGGGTCAGAAAAATTCAAACTTCATTAGTCTTTCATTTGAAGGAAGCCTATGGGTTAAGAGTTGTTTTCTTGTTTAAGGAAAGTTTCCGGTTTTGTATTGTTTTAATGCTCTCATAAACGTCATTTTGGATTTATAGATTGTCTCCTAGATGCAAGGATTTACTACAATCTTGTAGTGATGTGTATAGAATGGGATTTAACTGGTTTAGCCCAAATTTCTGTATTCTTTGCTTTATTTTAGCTTTCTTCTGGGTGAATGTTTTCTTTATCGTCCTCCACACTCACTGGTTTTCAATCCTTTTCAAATATGGAAAGCCAAATTTTTAACATTCATTAGCCATGTTTGAAGTCCTTGAAACTAATGCTCAACATGGTTCATAGAAAATCTTAATGCTGTTATTTTCATAGTGGCAATGCCTATTAAGGATAAGTGAAATTGAATTGCTATTTGATATGGTAGTTCTTTGCCAGATGCAATCATCGGCATTCAACTTCAATTTACTCAAGATCACTTAATATAGTTTATAAAGCATCATTGATTTGGCATCAGGTTAGCAAGTCACTCCTTGGAGAATATTTAGCTTCTCAGAAGAAAAACAAACCAATTAAGAGTTTTGGATTAGACCACATGAATAGTCCTAGCTCAGTCTTTTCATCTCAGTTTTCTACCACTTCTATGCGAAGCAGCCAATTCCAGGTACTAATAATTTCTTGGGCTTCTTAGCATACTGACCTTGTTAAACATATGCTTGATTAGTTGTATGCATCAGATTAATATGTTCAGATTGAGAGAACGAGATCTTCTGAATCGATTTGCTACCAAAGTATCCGAGTATCAAGCAAAGGGAAAAGGCAAGGAGTATGCCGCCTTCTTGGTAAGAAATCTTTCTGGTACTAAAATCTTTTCCATATTTATTGTTGTTTTCTCACTTTGATCGCAAATGCTGATGCTGCTGTTATTGTTCATTTTGCTTATGGTAAACAGAATCATCAACTTGCTGACGACTTGGGCAGAGCTTTTACAGACAGAACAATACTCGACACTTTTATTGAGGCTGAGGCAAATATACCTACTGGCTCGTTGAAGGTAAAGTATCACATACTGTTCCTCATTTTTCACTTATTTTGTTGGGTATTGCTATATTGGATACTGCAGCTAAGCAATTACAGTGTTGCAACTAGTCCATTATTATTTCTAAGTAGATCATAATACGACATTAACAAAGTTTCAGAGAGATAAAACAAGGTGGATTTTGGATTTGTATCTGTAAATGAACTTCAGGACTTTAAAGCTTCCTAAATGATATTTCTGAAGCATGCTATGAGTGGGTGGTTGATGGAACTCTTAACTATCACTGCAGGCATTTGACTTGGGAAATGATCACAGAAACACTGTTAGTGACTAGTTGTTGACATTGTAGAGTGGGAGGTAGAGAAGTTGCTTCAGAATGAAATTGTATAGATTCAAGTGAAAAAGGATATTCGGATTTATCTAAATTAACAAATACGAAGTGGCACCTAGATGGTGGGAGTGTAAATAGATTTAAGCATAAATTTTAGATTTGACAATTAGAATTTAGTTGTGTCCTCAAAGACAACATTGTAAGATGATAACTATCCTTATCCTCGTGGCACTTCACAACCTAAGATGTTGAAACTGTTAGAAAAGGTATAGCAAAGCAACTTCTTAAACTCTTTGAAATGTTGACTGCAGGATGCCTTGGGCCTTGTGAGATCCATGTATGCCTTAATCTGTTTGGAAGAAGATGCTGCCTTTCTCAGGTATGGGTATTTATCAACAGAGAGTGCTGCTGCTGTTAGGACAGAGGTAGCTAAACTCTGCGGTGAATTGCGGCCACATGCACTTGCCTTGGTCAATTCTTTTGGCATTCCTGATACTTTCTTGAGCCCCATAGCGTATAACTGGATAGATGCCAATTCTTGGTCTGAAGTGAAACATTAGCTCTAGGTGTGGTTTCCTTTTTTTTCCTAGAAACTGAAATACACAATTAAGTCTTCTTTAATCATCAATAAGGGATCTCGGCCTTCACTATTGTTCCCAAATTGTAACAATGACTGGTACTTTGTGATCGAATAAATTTGTTATTTCAAACTGCGCCTCCATATGTTTCAAAAAGCTATGGTGATGCCCTAGCGAGCTGTGTTGAATAATATTTTTCCTCGAAGTCTTTTATTCGGGTTAACCTATCGGGATAAATTAAAAAATTGTAGTGAAATCCTAGAAGTTGGCAATACATACTGATACAAGCAAAAAGACTGGACAAAAAGATAGGAAATGAGTAAGGCGTAGATGTCCAAGAAGCGAGAAGGCTACAGAGAGAAAGGATATGGAAAGATAGAAAGATGTGGAATATTGGTTGTCATTGTTGTCTCTTCTCAATCAACAACGCCATTTTTATCCGTTGATAACGATTACATAGGGAATGTAAAGATAAAAATAAGTTTTAAGTCGCACAAAGTGACCGACTTGTTATGTATCAACACAACCCTTCCTCGAAGAATCTTGTCCACAAGATTCTGTCGTGGATATTGTTTTTGAAGGTTGAAAAAGGGCCAAAATGTGATTAGCTCAATGTTTATAAAAAATTTAAGTAATTCTTTACCATATCTTTGCTGTTACTTGGTACCATATCGTTACTAAAATAGTATTTGTTGCACTTAAATGGGGAACAAAAGTAGTAACAGAGATAATAGTAGGGACTTAATTAGAGCTTTTTTAAAACATTTAGGTGAACATCACACCTTTAATTAATGTTTAAATAAATCATTTTAAAGAATATATAAATTGGAGCACATTGTCTAATTATGACGTCATATATGCCGAATTGATGACCCATGTACTAGAAACTTAACTTTTGTCTTATAATTTAGGGTACCGTCAATACTATTTAGAAAAATTCAGTTGTAACATGATACTATAGATCACGATGAGAACTAACGTAAAATTTTTAGAAAATATTAGGGAGACAATTTGTACCTTTTGCATTGAACAAGAACTACCAAGTGGTTTGTTCATCTGAACCACTTCACAAGAACTTGGGTGGTGGGTTTATTATGCCCCTTGACCATCATTTGTTCCAAAATAGCCATAGATATGCTCTCTGCTGCACTTAGCTCCAATAAAAGTATTGGCAATATAGGACTAACGGGAGCAACATGCTTTTTAAGTTGTAATACATGAAAGATGTTAAGTGTCTTAGAGAAAACTCTAATTTATAGCCCATTGATCCCACCTCGTTTATAATTTTGAAAGGACTGTAAAATCTTGGGCACAACTTTTGATTGGGTCTCCTAGCCATGGCCCCTTGCCTATAAGGTTGAAGTTTGACAAAATTCCCTCTTTGTCATTTTATTTCTTTTAAAACGTAATTAAGTAAATTCATTGAATGATAGATAAATATATATCAAATCCTCCACAAACTACTATAATTGATCAAGGTTTACTTAGGTTAAAACCTCAAAGAGATAGGATATTACAACATACTACTCATTCAACCAGTTATTACACAGGTTTGAGATGCTACTATTCTAACGTAAGTTTTTGTTGTAGTGAAGGAGACAAATTTGTAGCAATTCCTTTATCCAAGGAAGCAAATCTAAGTTTGAACGCAAATATGTTTAAGATAGCTTTAGTGTTACTCCTTCATCCTCTATATATTCTATTGTTCCTCTTTTGCCATATTTGGCACATAATCATCCAAAATCCTATATTGAATAGCTTCTTATCTTCTTTGTGTTCTTAGATTAAGAGTAGAAGCCTATTCCACTATTCTTGGCCATTCCACGTGATTGCATTGAACCTCAAAAGCAAATAAAAAGGACCTATAAAAAACCTTAGAGGAAGGACATTCAAAGAAGAAATGTTTATGACTTTCCAGTTTAGTCCAGCATAACACAATCTTGGTAGTCAATCATGAATTTGATCTTGTCCTTTGTTGCTAACCTTTGACAAAATGAAAGCTAGAGTATGAAGAAAAAGGAAGGAGGTATATTAGAATTCTAAAGTAGATCACACTAAAGCATTCTAGTAAAAGACCACTCAGAAATTTTTTACAAGATTTGGTTGTAAACCTAAGGCTCCCATCCAGTGTCCAATAAATGAAATACAGTTTACTGGTGTCATGTATGCATTCAATAATCATCTATAGGCTATGTTGGAAGCCACATATTGAATGAAATGGCTAATGCCAAAATCTATCTGTAAGAGGTCACCAAACATGGTTATAGCAAAAACAATAGCTCTTAGAGAGTTAAAGTCTCTACGTTTGTAGAGAGGCCCAATAGGTAGCCAATTATTAAACTAGAAGTTGTAGGAAAATCCCGGGACGTACATCACATGTACAGAATGCGGAAAACAAAAATTTTGTTGCCGGGACCTTCCCAA
>JAOSBL010000212.1:22844861-22864955 GCA_027568915.1 Erythroxylum roraimae
TCGCAATTAGGAGTCAAAAAGTATATTAACAGTTATAAAAATGCAGCCAATTAATGATATCAACTTGGGCTCAATCAATATACTTAAAGAAGGAAACTCTTTTCAAATGATGAACTACTGAGCTACAAAGGAGTGGGAAAATATGGGACTTTAGGAAGTATTACTAAATGATAATAATATCTTCCTATTCAGATCCAGTTTTGCTCAACTAGCTAATAGGTTCTTCCAAATAACGCCTTAACATTACAATTACAAACTTATACTTTTACAAGGACAGAAACCTAGTATTAAGATTGATGATCTAAGGCACAAGCAGATTCCTATATGGGCTTGCATATATAATATATCCATAGAGTACTAAACTATAAGGGGTTTGAGTCACTTAGGGATTTTTATTGGAAATTCCCTATGTTTGTAAGAAACTACAACTACCATGAAAAGAGTTAGCTTTACCAAAATATGCATTTTGGTGAAGGCTTTCAATGATCTCCTTTAAATGATTCCTATTATAAGAATGGATGATTGGGGAATCCTATTCGAGGACCAAAAGATAGTCACATATAACTGGAAACTAGCATTACACCAAAATAGACCTGGGTACCCATTTGAAGGATCATCAAGATTGGAGAAGTTAATGACTATTCCAAGTGGATGGTAAGAGAGAAGAGGGTTCACTCTTGAATGAAACTCAGAGAGAGAAGGACCCTAAGTTGGAAACAAATGATACCTTAAACAAGGAAGAAACACATAAATTAATGTTGCAATCCAAAGGAAGTAGGGAGGGGAATGTTGACACACAGGACATCCAATGCACAGTATAAGCTCCTAACAAAATGAACCAGGAAATGGCTCTAAATCTCCACTTCAAGAAGCTATGAATCTAAAAGAAGTACTGGGAGATTGATTTAGATTCCAAATTTAAGAGAGTGACAAAGAAGACCTCCAAGAGGAAGAAGAAGCCTTCTACTTCCCAGAACTAATGTCTCTTTTGACATGGAATGTTAGAGGGCTTAACAACCCTAATAAACAAAATATGGTTACAGATTATATACAAGATTACAAAACTTTTTTTAAAGGTCTTCTAAAGAATAAAATAAAGGAGATCTATAGCATTAATCATTTTTAAAGGAAAATTGGAACTACCTCTCTAACCACAACTCCCATTACAATGGCATAATTATTGTGGATTTTAACTCTAGGGAGGTTGAAGTTGAACCATTATTGAATGCGCAATAAATAATCCACCACAAAGTGAAGAGTAAGGCTTCTAATCTAATCTTACAAATCTTAATTATCTATGCTTTTATTTATAGATTTAAGAGATTTGATTTATGAAACAACCTAATTAGACTAGGAGTCGGTATAAGGATCCATAGACAATTGCTAGTGATTTTAATTATATGCTTTATGCTAATGAAGCTGAAGTGAGTAAAATCAACCTAAGGAACCATACTGCTGAGCTAAAAATTTGTTTAAATTAGATACAGGTTACCGACTTACAGATGGAAAGGCAATTATTCACTTGGAATAATAAACATCAAGGGCAATGACTTATTAGAAAGAAACTAGATAGAGCTCTAGTTAATGATGCATGGCTAAAACATTTTGTAAAGAGTAAAGCCTCTTTTAAATGTAATCTTCTCTCATATCACTACCTAATCCTTATTCAAAACCTATTATGCCAATTAAAAAACTTTCCTTTTAGATTTAACAACTTTCTAATCAATTTAGAAGGTTTTGATGAAGATGTTGCTAAGGGGTTGAATATCTTTATTCTAGCTACCAAATTATACTCTTATATAAGGAAATCGTGTTTAATTAAAAAGAAATTAAAGCTCTTTGATGCAATTAAGAAAGTAAAGTAAAAGTAAATCAACAAAAGCAATTTAATTCAAACAGTCCAAAAATGATAAGAGTGATGTGCATGAAAAATTCGATTCTCGAATCAATCTCGACTTACACACCTCTCTTAGCACTATTGATCGTAGATTAACAAGTTCTATTAATTCCAATTTTTCGTTAAGTAGTGTTTAATTTAAAATAAGCTCTTTAATTAAACCTAACTATCAAATAACTTAGAATAAGCTTTCTAGGTCTAATTTGACAGTCGTATTATGGACATAAAAAACAGGCCTATCTAAACAGTAAGTATATGAGTTTTGGTTAGTTAACCTATGTCACATTATTCCTAATGAGTCAATTCCATTAATAGCTGCAAACGAACCTGAAATACATTGATTATCTATTGTATTGAAGATTCTAGCAATGGCTTAACCATGATCCTAGGTGTCAATTTCACCTCTGAACCGAGTTGGCAAGCTTAGCCCTCTATGGGTGTCTTGAACGAGTGAGTTCTATCCCTCTATGAAGTCCCAAGTTGATTCCCCTTGTTTTTCCACCAAAATGTTTTATTTATAGTAAAAATTAGGTTTCTGGGTACATTCACAGTTTGATACACGAAATAAATGTGAAACTTGTGAAGATGCATGATTGGATACATGGTCGTGTATCCAAATGTGTAAGTCCAAAATAGTCTTCTGAATGTTTACATGGCCGTATAAGTATATACACAGCCGTGTATCACCCAGGTTCTGCTGAATTGTTGTTCTTCTTGTGAATTCTTGTCTAATCCTCACCCCAATCCATCTCCTTCCTATTCCACAAGGGTAATTGAGCTTGAACATCAAAATGTTAGCTTAAAGAAGGTGCTTTAAACCCATTTTAGATCATGTGCTCCAAACTTGTACTTAATATCAAATATGAACTAAAGTGAGTATCTTAAGTATTTCACAACAATAATCACTAAGTGTTATAGAGTAAATGTATAAACAATTAAGCACAAATCATAAAGGAAGCTCTTTTCTCCCTAATCCTGTAAAAGGCATTTGGGCCTGATGGTTTCAATGCCTAATTTTATAAAAGACATGGGATCAGACTAAACACATGGTATGGTTATTGATACGGTGTTGGAATTTTCTAGTGAGGGAAAGATGCTTAAAGAGCTAAATAAAACTTTTATTTGTTTGATCCTTAGGGTACCATCTCCCACTTCTATCAAGGACTACAAGGCTATTTCATGCTACAATGTCATCTATAAAGTGACAACAAAGATGATTACTAAAAGGTTGAAACCAATTGTTGGATATTTAACTATCAACTCCTAAGGTGCATTTATGGGGGTAAGATCTATTAGAGATAACACCTTGTTAGTATAAGAACTTTTCAAGTGCTACAATAGAAGGAAAATAACTAGGAACTACACTATCAAGGTGGATTGAAAAAAGCATTTACTCCCTAGACTGGAATTTCCTAATTAATACCATGTATGCTTTTGATTTTCCTAAGCTCTTTGTCAACTGGATAGGTCAGTGTGTCACTACTACATCCTACAAAATCCTAATCAATGGTGAACCCTTTAGAGTGGTTAAAGGTGTAAGGGGACCCTTTATCCCCTTACCTCTTCACCCTATCCATGGAAGTCCTAATAAGAATAGTCAAGCAGTCAACACGTGGTGGAAAGATCAATTTTCACTACAAATGCAACACTTAAAAGATTGTTTCCCTATCCTTTGCAAATCACTTGTTGCTTTTCTCTAGAGCAAACATGAATTCCATCTCTACCTTGATGAATGCCCTAGAGTCTTTCAAGAAAAATCTCTGGATCAGCTATAAACATGAATAAGAGACAAATTCTTATTTCAGGAGGGGGAGAACCTTTTGTTGAAGCACTAGCCTCATTAAATGGGTTGAAATGGTCTAAACCACCCATAACCTACCTTGGTATTCCTATAAACACAAAAAGACCATCTTTATTAGATTTTAAACCACTTTTGTAAAGGATTCAGGGGAAACAAGCAAGTTGGAAAAGCAGATTATTGTTTTTGGCTAACAGAATTTAAGTGGTAAAATCAGTCTTAAGCAACTTATATGTGCATCAGACATCACAATAGTTTCCTAAAGAATTAATCAAAGATATCATTATAATCTTGAATATATTCATTTGCCATGGTAAAGAATAAAGAAAATCACCTATTAAAGTCAGATGGGAGGAAGCTTGCATAACTAGGAAAAGGAGGGGGACTAAAAATCATGTCACTCAAGGTTTCTAATCAAGTTCAAACGTTGAAAATGGTTTGGAGATTGGTAAAAAATAAGGATTCATTATGGGTGAAATGGGTGCATTCCTATAGCTGTGGAAAGCTAAAATTGAGACTTCCTGAACCCTAAGGCATATTTTGACACTCAAACAAGTGCATAGAGTCAATTTTATTTGTAAAGTTGGAGATTGCACTACAACCTCATTTTGGTATGACAGTTGGTCCTATCTAGGACCACTATAAGAGGTCTAGATGCTGGGATATCTAAGGAATGTAATAGATGATAAAGCCACAAGAAGATAAAAATAGCATTTATATGGCTGAACAAGCTAATCACCTACTCATCACCCTAAATCCTCAACTAGAAGACCAGATGAGATGGAAGCATCATCAGTCAGATAATTTCATAAACACTTCATACAGGAAAATATTGAGAATCAACCCACCTCATATAGAATGGCACATTGTAGTTTGGTTTGAGGGTGCTTGTCCTTAGGATTCAATAACAACGTGGCTCCTTATTAAAGGCAAGCTCAACACCAAGGATCGCCGGTGCAAATTCATAAAAATATTAGTGAACTATGTACTTCATGATTAGGAACACAAAACTACATATCACATATTCTTTGCATGTGATTATTCTAAAGAAATCTTAAAGAAGATCATACAATTAGGCACCATGCAATTGGGAAGTTCTAACTGAAAGGACTTACTCATCTGGTTTAGCAAAAATGAGAACAAAAATAAAACCCAAAACTGGTAGATCCCTAAAATAACTATGTGCAATGTTATGCATGCATTACGGATGGAAACAAATCAAAGAGAATTTGGCAAAGGGGCAAAGAAGGAGGAAGCGGTGACTCTAACCATTTTTAATAAAAACGAGAGAACAACTCATGGTCCACAACCTAAATAAAATATGCGCTCTGGAGATTACTCAAAGCCGAAATTTACCCAGTTCCATCCTAACAAGAGCATTAACGTAGTTTATTCAAAAGAACTCACTTTTTCATGTTTACAATTGTTAATAATTTGAGATAGTTGTTTTAATCAATTATAATGGTTTTTTTTGAAGCCGGAGCAAGTTCGTACTTGAGTGTCTTGCTTTTGAATGTACGTAACTTTTTCCTCTTATTCATAGATTATAATTAAATTTTTTTTAAAAATTATTTAAGAGCAAAAACTCTAATTTTAATAGAGCTTTAACCAACTTTTGGAGAAAATTAAGATTAGCCACTCTAGGCTTTCAAGGCCCTTACAAATTCAATTTCAAGTTTTTTTCATTAGAGAATCAAAATACAAATGTAGTCTCAACATATTAAAATATCAATAAATTCACATAGATTTATTTCTATTATGAGTTCTTTATTTTTGTTTTCTGATTTTGTTATTTTAAGCATACTTTGTGGCTAAATACTTTTCTATATTTATATAAAAATTTTAGCATTTATTTTTTATAATTTAATTATTATATATAAAAATTATAAGTTACCTTTAATTGATCTTAATTCTAACTTTATTTATGTTGGCATCTAAAGCTGGTTTAAATATACTTGTGAATGTTTTTTAAGAGCTTATCTTTAAGCGAACTATGACTTAGGTAGAGAAAATTAAACATTATGCTCGAAAAAGACTTGCATGATTTTAATAATGTTAAGGTGAAACTTTTTATAAAATTTCATGAATTTTACTAAAAGTGTTGACTTAGTATATATAAACCAACAAGAGTAGATTTAACATTTGTAAAATCTTGCCAATCAAAAACATATATCAAATTTAGGTTAATTGAATCATAGTATTGTATCATCATTGATTTTCTTATCATTATCTAGGTTCTATTTTTATTTTATATTTTATTATTCAAAACTTAAAAAAAAATCATATTTTCCTTAGTTATCCCTTGATTAAATAATAGTATTACGTTTTAAAATCTATATCATTTCTTCATAAGACTTTAACTTACCGTTATACATATTTATTAATAATAATTGTACTTGTTATAGTTAATGAGTGATGTATTTACAAAATGTAACACTTGAGCAGTAACATTCATGTAGATACATATTCAGCTCAACATTGTGTTGCAAGGAAATGCCTCATTAAAAATGAAAAGGAACTAAATTCAGTTATTTCTTACAATAAAACCTGGTGATATGCCGAATTTTCTTTTCAATGTTCAAGTTGGTTTGTTGATCTTTTCATTTTCAATGGCATGACCATGCCTGAAGTTGAATAAACCTGGAAGTCCTTGTCCTTTAGCAAGTTGCTCAATCTCTTCAATCTTTTGCTTGAGAAGCTCAATCTCTTTTCCCAAGTCATCATCTTTTTGCTTCATTGCCTAAAACAATTGAAAAAAAAGAGTACAGAAATAATAAGCATGACACTTAAGAGCCTATTTTGAATGTTATTGTCAACAAGCACACGACCCAGATTGCTCGAGTGGCATAAACGTGAGAAAAGCGTTAATTGTATCAAGCATTCCGAAAATGTCAAACAAATAGCTAATAAAAAAGCAATAGTACATCTAATAGCTGTCTATGCCTATTTCTATAAAATCTAGAATTAACGAAAGAAAATTAAAGAAAAGAATCAAAAAGTTAAAATTAGAGGAGGAGAAAAAGAAAAAGTTAGAGGAATAAGTTTTTGAACATCAAGTAGCAATAATCAAAAGTGAGAACTTGGACTAATAGAATAACAAGAAAATAAAAACTACAAAAGAACTAAAAAAATCTTTTGCACTAGAAAAGCAGTTGAATAAATATATAACATAGTGATTAGATAATACATACTAAATGAGCCTCAATAACCTTGGAACCCATTGGATTTGAATGTCCAAATGTGTCGATAAGCCCAATATATGTATATCCTTGATAGGTGCATTAATAAGATTCTTAATCATCTTATTTGATTATATAACATAATACAAAAAATGGGTAAGGCCAAGCCATCCCCCATGGAACTTAATCCGAAAAATTGAAGTTTGAAAGTTCAGATAAGAGCTCATGAATATTTAGACCTAAAAGATGTAGCTTGAAATTTTAGAAACGTAAACAATTCTAACCCAAGGGCTGAGGGAAGAAAAAGGGGTGTTCTCTGTACATGAAGCTGAGAAAAGACCACGCCAAGAGATAGGCCAGGAGGTAGGAAGAGGAATGCCTTCCCTAATTCAATAAGTCATACCATAGGATGATGAGTATTAGATAATGATTTGGTTGAGAGGCCAAAGAGGATGAAAATGCAACATGTATTGTAACTTGCACAGTGGGCATGATCATGATATAAAACACAACAAAAATTTGCGGAGAGTGATCATAACCATGGCACGCTAGGGTACACGCGATCATTTATTAAAGGAAGGTAATAGGGGGAAAATAGCAGAGGCTGAAAAGTAGTAGGGATGTCCCTCAAAAGGTCACACACAAGAGATCCATAAAATAATGCGTAACCTCCTCAATGGGTAATCCATTGATCATTGGGGGACGACAAAGTCCTGAGCAGGTATTTTCCAAAAAATAAAAAAAAAAGTCCTTAGAGGAGGGAAGAAGGGCCCCATTTAACAAATAAATATATCATGTTGAAGGAGATAAGAAAAAAAAAAAGAAAATAGTATCAGAAATCATCTTCGAAGAAACAAGAGCAGCGCCTAATACAACTTCATGAGCATGTAATAGTATTGACACTCTCAGAGGCTAATATCATTGTTTTTAAAGAGATGCGTTATCTCATTTGATAGATTGAAACCTTTAGACACACTTCCGGTCAGATTTGGACGAGATTAAATATATGTATATGGAAAATTTTCCCTACAACTGGCACTAGGAACAAACTCGAAAACAACTTCAACGATAACAAAGTTCTATGTAGTGAAGAGATTGTAGGCTTCGAAAACAACGATAACAAAGAACAGATTGTCAGCATACAATGTCATAATAAGAAAGGCCAATTTTATGTGCAATAAGAGCAATCATGTTCCCTATCACCTCATAAAATTCCCTAATGAAGTTCACGGAGATCCATGTATGGCTAAACAATTCTATATGACATCTAAACTTATCTACTGTCTAGTCTTTTTTTCACCTGAGATTGTAGTGAGAGGGAGTCTCCCTTCTCACTAAAAGCAGCCCCCTTTCCCCTTTCTTATTTTGGTAATTTAACTATTTTGCCAACACCTTCTAAAAATCAATTACTATTTCAGGTAACAAAATTGTGCAAGATCTCACCCGCCTAGTGCCTGTTTTCTACCTGAAAATGAGTTCCTCCCTCAACAGCTCATCACCTCCAACCAACAATTTTTCATCACCACCTCCGACCAATCTCCCTAACTTCATTATTCCGCCTGCATGTTCAGCCGTTTCACTCATGCATCCAACCACCACCCCTAGCCCCAATGTCTCATCTTTGGAACTTGCAACTTCATCACCCAAGAATCTAAATATTCCCCAACTCCAACCCCCAACACGGAGATCTCTTCTCCACTTCTCAATTGGCTCTGGAGTACATTCTTGCTCAATACTCAACAATAGCAGGCAAGAGAAGGACTTGATCCCATGTAGTGGGGGATGCAGTCCATGCAGTCCCACAGGAAAAGCTGAAATTCATCCTATAAGCAAAGGGAGGGCACCCAGACGTGGTTTCACCACCTTTGGAGGTTCTTCAAGCAGGTGCTTCAAGATGGTCTAACATTTGATTGGAAAATGCATTGACAAAAGGCCCTCTTATACACTAATGGAATCATGGGCAAAAGCTAGAAGAAACAAGTTAGGTCTAGATAAAACGCTCATAAATGAGGAGGATTTTATTCAGGTTCAGCAATGAACTGAAAGTTCTAGAGTAGGGACCATGGCATGTCAATACGAAGCAACAACAAAAGAAATCGAGCATGGTTTTCAATAAATATCACTTGAAAGTTGTCCCTATCTGGGTATACTTTCATAATATACTGTTAGAATATTGATTCACCATTAGCTTAAGCTACTTAACTAGCTCCACTGGGAAGCTAATATGCATGGATGAGAATTTAAATGCATTAAGTAGGATTGGATTTGCTAGAATCTGCATTGAGGTGGAAATTAGCAAGGAATTACCAGAAACACTAAAGCTGAAAAGATTGAAAGACGAAGAGAACTTAATGGAATAAAAAATTTCAGTCACTTATCAATGGAAATCCCATAAGAACAAAGAAATGAGAATTTGGAAACCAAAAGGCAAGCATTTTACAACAGGGAATTATGAAGGAAAGATAGGTACAAAAGTTTGTAAAACCAAATCAGAGGAAGAGCAAGATACTGTCAATACTTCCAATAAAAAAGAAAAGGAAACTAAGAGCTTGAAAACTCCACCTTAGGAGGAAGGAAATGAACAATGCCTAAACTTGGCAGAAATGTTTCTGAATATCACGTAAACAATGGAGGAAACAACAGAAGAAAAGGGAATAAGCAAGGGAAATCGATGGAGAAGGTGGAACTACCTATTCATGAGAAGAATTCAACACCAAATGGAAAACATCATCAAGTTATATACCCAGCTGATGGGAATCAGACCATTAACTAAAAAGAGGAATCCACACTAGGAAGCAGGAGTCATCAAAGGAAAGCTAGGAGCAAGGCTCAAAGTAGCCTGAGAAAATAAACTCCTCCAATGACCATAATAGCACGGAATGTAAGGGGAATCAACTCCTCTAAGAAGCACCAAGTGGTTTTTGACTTTTTTAACACAAGAAAGCTAATGTTGGTAGGCTTACTTGAGATAAAAATAAAGGAAAGTAAATTCAAAGGGAGCCTTTGGATTTTTAGGAAATCTTGGACTACTATAACAAATCATCAGCACAATGCCAACGGAAGAATCATAGTGGCATGCAATCCATGTCTATTAAGAGTAATCATTAGTAGGTATTCAACTCAATTTATTCACCTGAGTGTTAAATTGTTCCACAATATAAAAATTCTCAGGATGACATATATATATGCAGCGAACTTTTCTTTGCAAAGAAGCTTGTTATGGAAAGACCTTGAGAGTATTCATACTAATATAACAACCCCTTGGTTGATAATAGGAAACTTCAATAGCACATTATACTCACATAAGGTCAAAAAGGATAATTTAAGCTTGAGCCACCAACAATGATTGTTTTACGGATTGAGTTAACAAAGCTGGTGAAACTGACCTAAGGTAAGATGAAAATCAATTTACTTGGAGCAATAAGCAAAGGAAATGACTAATAAGGAAGAAGTTACATCAAACTATGGTGAATGCTTTATGGCTAAGCCAAATTCCAGTAAGCAAAGTTCATTTTAGTAACCAACTGGCTTCAGATTACTCACCAATAGAGGTAAAAGTTAAAATGCAATCTAACCAAAAAAAAAAGTCCTTTTAGATTCAATTACTACTTAATTAATATGGAAGGATTTGAAGAAGTCGTATCAAAGACGTTACAAACAATCATTGAGGGATATGAAGCCTATAAATGCATGAGGAAACTCCAAGTTATTAAGGGGGAATTGAAGAATTTGAATAAGGGAAGGATATATACTACAATAGGAAACACTCAAAAAGAAAGCGCTGCTTTAAATCAAGCTCAAGTTGACCTCCATGCCGATCCAAATGATGAAAACTTAAAGCAGAAAGAGAAAGCTGCAATGATAAGATGTATACGAGCCCTAAAGACTCGCTCATCTCTAACCAGACAAAGATTAAAGGTGAAACGGTTGAAAGATGGAGATAGAAATACGAGCTATTTCCATAATACAATCCCAGTAAGAGTAGAATACCAATAAGATAACTTCATTACCAAACATTGATGGAAGAACTTATACCGCACAAGAGGGGCTCAAGAGAATCATTTTCAACCACTTCAAAGATACAGTTGGTAAACCAACTAACAATGTTTCTTTCTTGCATGAACTCAAAACCTTCATACATAGCTTAATCAATAAGCCATGAAACTAAGTGGCTATCCAAGCCTTTTAATACAACAGAAATAGTAGTAGTTCTCTTCAGCTTGAATCTTGAAAAGGAGCCAAGACCTGGTAGGCTCAATGCAATATTCTTTCAAAAACATAGCATCTAATAAGACATTATATCTCAAAAGTAATATTAGAACTCCTCTCAAAGGGTAAAATGTTCAAGAAAGTGAATAAAACATACCTTTGCCTCCTTATAAAAGAAGCCTAATCCCTCCAACTTGTAAGAATCTAAGCCTATGACATAATTTTTAAGATGTTGGCTTCCAGATTGAATAGTACCTTAAGATATAATCTAAATTAGGGAGCATTTATTCAAGGGAGGTTAGGCGACAATGTTCTTTCACTATAGGAATTGATCAAGGATTATCACAAAAACAAAACCTTAAGGAGTTGTACGATGAAAATGGACGTGCATAAAGCTTTCAACTATGTTAGATGGGAGTTCATTTTGGATGCAATAGAGGCTCTTGGATATCCATCACAATTTATCAAATGGCTTGAATTTTGTATCACAAAATAGAAAAGGATTTTAAAATATCCAAATTTGAATCCATTCCTAATAAGGATTCTTTATTCTTAAATAAGCTTAAGTCCTAAACAAACTAGGACAATATATCTAATTTATTATTATTCCCTATCTAATAAGAAAAACTCATCGTCAAGTAAGTTACAATTGTTGTCACTTCAATTCTCAATCTTCATCCCACCAAATTAAAGCTAAATTTGATCTCTTTTATTTCGTTTACAAACTCTAAGCTCTTCTACATCAATTCTCCCTGGTTTGTGTGAAGTCGTCCTCGACGTAAAATGTAACAAATATTGTTCATATAGTTTGAATACAACTTTTAAAATTTAACTTTCAAAATTCAAATGCTCTCAGAAATTGATCTTCCTTTCCGCTTGACAAGAAATCTTCAATGTCCACTAACTCTTATGGCTACAATTTGTTCATCAAGAACATTCTCTATCTCCTCTTTAAGATGAGGAATGGTTTGAATTCTCACAACCGCAATATGAGATCATCATGTCCGTGATAACTACTTAAGTCTGCAACATTAAACATAGAACTAATTCTTGAAATGAGACTATTTTGTTCTTAATTCTTGAATGAATCTTTCATCGAATTTATGCACCTTTTATATACAATAAAGTAGTAACCATAAAATTGAAACTATCCCAATCAAATCCCTCATAATTTGCATAATAAAAGAATGACAGCTATCGAGATATTGATCAGCTGTAAATAAATTATATTGAGATACAGATAAGCTGTAAATAAATTAGATAGAATAAGTTTGAAATCCCTTAAATTAAAGGATTCCGTTAGATAGCTTTAGATAACCTTTCAAATTTAATTTCCTATTTTCTCCCTTGTAATGTCCAATATAATGTTGTATACTTCCTATTCAATATATCAGAATATATGAAAATTCTTTCCAACATGGTATCAGAGCTGTAGGGTTTCTTTTTTCTAGGATTTGTTCTTTGAGCAGCCTTCATTGCTGCATTGCCAAAACCCTATTTTTGGTTCTTCTCTTGTGTGTTCCAGCCTTCATCATTGCATTCCTCCTTGTTTCTCCTTCTGTGATTCCCATTCGGGTAGCCTTAATTGTTGTAGTATCTTCTTCTTCATCATGACAACCTCTCAAACTTCTGTCTCCACCAAATCTAACCCTCCAAAAGAATTCAGTACCATTCAGAATATTGGAGATTTACAAAATATTCGGGCTTCCTATAGGCTTAATGGGAAGAACTATCTCAAATGGTCTCAATTTGTCCGCACATACCTCAAGGGCAAAGGGAGGCTTAATCATCTTCTTAGAATAGGACCGACTAAGGATAATCCAATGTTTGAAGCATGGGATGAGGAGGATTCCATGATAATGTCCTGGCTATGGGATTCTATGGATCCCATGATCAGTGACACATGCATGTTTTTTGTCACTACAAAGGAGATTTGGGACTACATTTGTCGCACATACTCGAAGGCTCATGATGCTTCTCAAGTGTATGAGATCAAGGTCAAAACTATAGCTGCGAAACAAGGAGACAAGACTGTCATAGAATATGCAAACTTGTTGCAAAATCTGTGGCAAGAACTTGATCATTATCGAGTTTTCAAGATGAACTGCCCTGAGGATGCTGTCATCTTGAAGAACGTCATTGAAAAAGACCGTGTCTATAATTTTTTGGCTAGATTGAATGCTGAATTTGATCAGGTCAGGATCCAAATCCTTGGAAAAGAGGACACTCCATCTCTAGAAGAGACAATCTCATTGATTCGAGCAGAAGAAAGCCGAAAGAGTGTTATGCTTGAAACACAAACCATAGACGGGTCAGCCTTATTAGCAAAAACTGATCATCAGGACAAAAGAAATAGTGATCTATCTAAACATTCTGGTAGAGAAAACCAGGGGAAGGAGAATAAGGACAACCTCTGCTGCACCCACTATAAGAAACCGAGGCACACAAAGGAAACATGTTGGAAACTACATGGTAAAACACCAAGCTGAGAATGGGGAAACTGTGGGGGGACAGCAAAGGTCCCAAGCACATATGGTAGAACAACCCAAAGCTAAGGAAAATTCAGCAACAGGAGGATTAAATAGTGAAGGAATTCAGAAGCTGAGAAGCTTGTTGGGGACCATTGAAAAACCTTCTAAGACTTGTTCTTTGGCTCTTTCAGGTAAACCTTTACTTCCTTTTTGTAGGAATGCCTCAGAAAATCTTTATACCAATTCTTGGATAATAGACTCCGGTGACAAACCATATGACACCCACATCTCAACTCTTCCACACCTATACCCCATGCCCAAGTAACAAAAAGATTGTAGTGGCCAATGGCTCTCTAATTACTATTGCAGGGTTAGGAGATATACACATCACGCCTATCCTTATTCTTAAAAAAAGTCCTCCATAAACCAAAATTGTCGACTAGCCTTGTTTCTATTCAAAAACTTACCCATGATCTTAAATGTTATGCTACTTTTTTTCCTTCTCATTGCGTTTTTCAGGATTAGGTCTCAGGGAGGAGAATTGGACTTGCTAAGGAAAGGAGTGGCCTTTACCTACTTGAATTGTGTCAAAGAGTTAGGAGCAACCTATCTTTGTAATTTCTCAATTCGTCAAATAAAGATACCATTTGGCTATATCATCTACACCTAGGTCATCTATCTTTTAAAGTTTTAAAGGTCATGTTTTCTCATTTGTTTCAAGGATTAGATATTTCTGAATTTCATTGTGATGTTTATGAATTTGCAAAACATACTCGAGTATCTTTTCCTATTAGCAATAAAAGAAGTTGTCATCCTTTTCATTTGATTTATGATGACATATGGGGTCCCTCTACTATACCTAATGTTTCTGGGGCTTGTTGGTTTGTATCCTTAATTGATGATTGCACTCGAGTTACATGGATCTTTCTTCTTAAACAAATCTAACGTTAGCCTTGTTGTACCTAATTTCCACTCAATGATTCAAAACCAATTTGGGGTTAAAATAAAAAGCTTTAGGACAGACAATCCCAGAGACTACTTCAACCAAACTTTGTCACCTTTTTTTCAATCACAGGGCATTATCCATGATTCATCATGTGTTCACACACCTCAACAGAACGGGATAGCAGAAAAAAAAAAAAAAAAAAGGGGCACTTACTCAACACAACCTGAGCCTTAATCTTTCAAGGGAATGTCCCTAAATCCTATTGGTGAGAGGCAGTTCTTACGGCCACCAACTCCATCGACTGTTCCTCTTCAACCTTTGGCCGTTTTAGATCAGTGTATTAAGGCAGGATAGCTTGAGATTTTAGTCCAATGGTGTAATTCTTCTCCAACAGATGCTTCATGGGAGAATGCTCAAGATTTTTCTTCCAAGCATCCTGAATTTGCGCTTGAGGACAAGCGCCCTTTGGGGGCGGGCAGTAATGTTACCAAACCTCTACAAGTCTACACACGTTACACACATGGCCTCAAGACCAAACAGCCACGCATTGAACTCCTAGACTAACTGCTATGTGGAGTTTGACTCATTCAATTATTTTGATTAGTTTATGCATTCAGTTATTTCTTTTTGAGTTGTGATTCCTGTTTTGTAGGAGGGAGTTCCTCCACTTTCTTTTAATTTTTCCGAGTTGTAGGAGGGTGTTCCTCCAGTTAGAAGTAATGCTCCCTTGATGTAGGAGGTAGTTATGCCTCACTCAAGTATTTAAACAATAACATCAATGAGAGAAGCAGCTTCCAAAATCAATTAAGTCTTTGAGAACTTAGTCTCAAGAGGTTCTAGGTTCCCTCTCTAGAGCCTGAACTCACAGCCAGCATAGGTCGCAAAAAGAAAAACCCCAACCTACCCACTCAAACACCATCCACACCTTTGATTGAAAGACCCATAACCAGATCCTTAACCCGGGTCCATAATAGTGGCTTTGCAAGCTAATAATACACGGGACTTAGTTACTCTTTCACATGGTCAAACAGTAGTGGGCAATCGTTAGGTGTTCAATGTTAAGGTCAATCTTGATGGCCCGATCAATTTAAAAGCTCAATTGGTAGCTAAGGATCAAACACAGGTGTATGGTATGGATTATACTAAAACTTTTTCTCTTGTACCTAGCTGACATCTATTCGTGTTTTCATTACATTGGCAGCCACACCCAATTGGCCACTTCATCAACTCAATATAAAAAATGTTTTCTTCATGGTGATCTTAAGCAGACTATTTTTATGGAGCAACCACTAGGGTTCGTTATTAAGGGAGAGACTAATCTAGTATACCGCCTTAACAAATCTCTATATGTTCTGAAACAATCATTGAGAGCTTGATTTGGGCACTTTAGTACAATAGTTATGGAATTTGGCCTATCTCAATGTGGTGTGGATCACTTCGTGTTTTATCATCACTCTAAAGCTAGTAGAATTCTTTTGATTGTTATGTTCATGACGTTGTTATTACTGGAGATAATAAAATAGGGATCCAATCCCTTAAAGTCATTCCTGCAGACCAAATTTTTTTTTTTTGATAAATCAGAATGCTTTTATACAAATCTCTTAAACAAAAGAGGCATAGGAATGCTCACCACTAAAATTTCAAACAAAGGACCTTGATTCCCTAAAATATTTTTTGGAAATTGAGATAGCAAGGTGGAAGATGAGGATTTGTCTACCTCAAAGGAAGTACATCCTTGATCTCTAGAGGAAACAGGTCTATTGGGAACTAAGCTAGTTAATAGTCCCATGGAGCGAAATGTTAAACTTAACGTTGATAAAGGAGAGTATTTGGAAGATCCGAGTAGATATCAAAGACTTATTGGTAAACTAAATTATTTGATTGTTACTCGTCCAAATATCTCGTTTGCTACAAGTGTCTAAGTCAATTTATGGAGTCTTCGTGAACTAGCCACTGAGATGCAGCTATTAGAATTTTGAGATATTTGAAAGGTTCTTTACCGCAAGATCTTCTATACTAGAACCCAAAATGATTCTTCTCAACATCACAATGCTTATTAACTCCTAACTAATAGTTAAACCAAACTCAAATTTTTGTCTAAATTTTCTTCTTGGGTAATCCAACATCAAATGAATTGAAGGTTATTTGTCTTCTATGCTTTTTTTTATATGACCACCAACACAAATTATGTTTTATAAGATTAAAAAGACTAATCTCCTTAGCTAATCTAATAAACTCTTAAGGAAGGTTTGTGAAGAATAAAATGTATCATGCGCTTTTAAGGGTCACCTTGCTCATTAGGAGAAAGGGTGCATGTAATAGCAAAGCTATAGCAACTCTTTTTCTTTCCTTGCAACTCTTTACCAAAGACAAGTCAAATGCCAACGTAAAATGGAAATAGTTGTTCCTTAATTCAATTCTTCTAAAATCCACGCTCGATTTTGCATGCTATGTTGTAAGTCTAATTCAAGAGGAATTTCTCAATTCCTTTTCTGGATCCTGCTATAGCTACACAAGACCTTCCTACAGGGCTATGGTCATTTTGGCCAAATCTTCCAACCTTTTCACATTCACTATATTCACTCCTTGTATCAAGGGCTAAGCTTGCTTACTTTTTCATCAAATGAAACCTATCAAAAAACAAGTGACCACTAGCATTCCTAAGGCATCATGTTTGTTTTTCTATGACCCTCATCCGAGAGTCATTTCAATCTCATGAAGAAACCCACATCGAGAACAAATATATGTTAAAAAAAGAGTGAATCCCTGGTTGAAAGAGAGATACGTCTAAGGTGGCATACAAGCAAATTGTTCAAGCTAAGAAAAAAGGAGATGAGTTCACAATTGCTACCAAACAACAATTGCCCTGACCTTATTAGATTCTCTAAACGGAGCCCAATAATCATTTCATGGTTCAAGTTTATTTCTACAAAAATATACTTTTAAGAAAATGCACCACAAATGAAAACCATGTCGAGTGTCCAATGGAAGTCAAACTCCTATGAAAAAGAAAATTCCATATCCACCTCTTCGTTCCTATCTTGAAAAGCTTCAACATTTTTTATTCACATTTATACAACATGAAACAAAGACCTAATACCTTCTATGGAACTTTATAGAAAGACCATTTTTGTTCCTTTTTATCCGATCATAACCCACTACCTCCTAGAATCAAGAACAAAGAAAAAAGATATAAACTAGGCATTACTCCTAATGTGCTTAAGATTGAATAAAGGATGCAATAAAAAGAATTTGAATTACACAAATGGGAAAACAAGATCTATTATGCCATGGTATTAGTTCCCTACTAGATGTTCATTTTTAATTTTCCACTATATTTTAGGCATTTGGCAAAATCTTTTATTAAAATTTCATATTAACTTTATTCATATACCTGTAGCTCTTGTCTTCGCAATTCCTCCTTTCTTGCCTCAGATCTAGAACTCCTTTGTACCTCAAAAACAATAGCAACTCCAGCTACCTGAGAGAGTGGGAATTAACAAGGTCATTTACATTTGTGGTTAGTTAGCACTATAAGTAAAGGACGCATATATTATTGAGGTTCAATTTTGCATATTAAAAAGATCAACCAATTTACTTGCTAATCCAATGATAAGGTAAAGTGTGAAAAAAAGTACGAAAGAACAAATCCCCAAGTTAGCTCTTAAATCTTCCTTGTATCCCGACATAAATTAACAAATATTTAATACAAAACCTAAGAAGTACCACACATGTTTCTCTACTGTGCTCAGTGATAAGTCAAATTAGATAGATTTTAACCAAAATTCAAAACACTTTCAACAAGCCTTGTTATTCAAAAAGTTAGTAAAAGGCTTTATCAAGAATAATTTACAAGTTTGATATTACGAAGTCCTATCTTAGATTATTTTCCTTTGTAGTTCACAATTGGGTAGCCAATTGCTAAAAGAGATGAAAATTAATGAATCTAAAGGTGGCAATAGTGAAGTTTCTTTCTTTTCCATTCTACTGAGATCAAATTCTACTTTTTTCAAATATTAACAAATGCAAAAGAATGTAAACTGCTAACCAAAATAAGGATAAAAGCCTAAAGACCTCCTGAGGCAAAATCATTGAAATCCTAGAATTAACTTCAATGTCTACAGTATGCAACATAAGAATTACCAAAGAGGTTCAACTGCAGTATAAACGAAATCAATCACTTGATCATACATAAGAGTTTTAAAAGGAGGTACTACAACAACCTTTACTTAAGAAAAGGTGGTGGAGACATGGGATATGGATCATCATAATGGCAACAAAATAGAAGATATCCACACGATTCTTGCTTGAAGACATCACATTCTTATTGGCTCTGACAATAGCAAAAGGATTATGCTAAAGATTTTATAGCACAATCAAAGTATCTATCAGGACACTTTTGTATATTTTGTTGAAAATGCAAATTAAGCAAAGGTTTAATATGTGAGAGGTCAATCAATATCACGAATTTCATGCAAAAAAAAAATTATGCTTCAACGTCTTTTGAACCAGTATGGTTTCTTCCACTACATTTGGCCTATAATGAACTTAGAAACAACATCAACAATTCTGGTTTAATTAAAAAAAAGTAAGTTTGCAAGTGCCACAGCATTGTTTACTCCTAAATTATTTAGTCACAGAAATCACGGGCATCAAGAAACTTTACAAGTATATGTGATGCAAAACCACCAAAAAGGCATAAATGCAGCTTTTAGAAGTCAGAATTAGCATCGAGCTTCTATTAGTAATGTTTAGCACTACATAGACAGGATCAAGGAGACACAATATGATGTGCAAATATTGTAAAAGCATACTTCTATATCAACTTTCCTTTTCTTTCCATTTCTTTGTCTTCCCCAATCCCATATGAAGATTCCTTTTAACAATCCCTGAAAACTTGTTAGCCTCCACCATCCATACACCATAACTTACAAAGCATTTATTTGTCACTAGCAGTTAGAGATATTGAATGTTAGCATTAATGGACTTGGGAAGAAAAAAAAATTATTAGACAAATTTCTGGCATAGCATTACTGTACCGTAAACACAAAAAGTTCTCCAAGAAGATCAGCTGCAGCTTGGACCGCTTTCTCCTGATCCAAAGGACGTATTGCAACATCGGTCGCATGTCCATATATACGTCTTTGCAAATTGGTCGTGAATCGATGATTTACCTGCGTAAATTTTAATGACAATAGATGATGCATTGCTCGGAACTCGAGTGTAAAAGATGTACAGAAGTGAAGCAGAAATCAAGTGAATGTGTTCAGATTTCAATAAAGTGCATTTATATGTATATAACTTATTTTGAATGATCCTTTGAAAAGAAGCAGAAGGGCTGAACAACTCGCACACTCGATACAACCCAACGAGCATAGAGGAAAAAGAAATACATGAAATTATAAAGAAAACTCGAAGAATGAAATAGTTATAAGAAGGTGAAAGTTGAAAGAGAAAGAGAACCTGGGCAATGTTTATTATCAAGTTACGGAAGCGGGGGTGAAGCCCTGCCTCCTTCTTCAGTCGATTAGCGACGGGCTTACAGATTGTTTTGAGAGCGAGAGTTCCTAGCTTTCCTACTGGTAATATCATTT
>JAOSBL010000212.1:22906910-22919895 GCA_027568915.1 Erythroxylum roraimae
GAGTTATGTTTAAAGATCTGTGAAAAATCTGCAGAAATCTGGGTTTCGGGGCGTTTCTGCATTCGTTCGTCGCGACGAGCTCAAGAACACGTCGCGACGAGCTAATTATTTTTAATTAATTATTCGTCGTGTCATGTGTTGCGACGATCGTGGCCATGCAATTGGCCCTAATTTGCTTTGAAACTCCTCCGTTCGTCAATCTTTATCCTAAAACACTACCAAACACATCAACGTAACTCAAAAACATCATATTTAAGCTCAAAGGATTGTTCTAACCCAGAAAACACTTAAAACACAAATAAATCATAAACTAACACAATTCTACCCTAAACACATACTAAATAATCGAATAAATGGCTAAACACATATCAAACTATATCATAAAATACGATGCATTTCACACCTATCTCCAAGCATAAAGGAAAAGCCCAATGTGACTATCCACAAAAATCCCCCTCCATTCTCGTCCATAGAAATTTCTTTATCAACCTCTAAATATCCTTAATGATGTTTTTGTGAAGGAGAAATGTGATATCTAGTAAACTTACAAGTTCTTTAGGATAAATACTATAAGCTATATTCATTGAAGGATAGCCATTTGTTCTTCCTATTGTTGACCTTTTTCTGGATAGCTTCTAATAAGGTGTTGTAGTCAGAAAGTCTCCTTGTGGTAAAAACAACCTTAAATATATGAACGGGGTTTCTTAACCTTAAGGCTAGTGATAAAGCTAAAAAATTTAGCTTGTAGTTTGGAGCATGAAGATCAAATGAGGTGGCTCTTGTAAAAGTTTATGGTCAATCTAGAAATAAGATTAAAGACCTTAAGGAACTCCATTGTAACCTTATTCAAAGCTTAATCACTCCAATAAGGAGTAATAAGTCATCCTCTTAGGTGAGACTTCCAATTCTTAGTTCTTTGCATTTATAGTGATAAACAAAGCCAACCTACCTTTAAATATTATAAACCAAGATCTTGTTCAACATTTAAAAAATAAGGTGAATAGATTTGGGGAGACAGTGTCACCATGTTAAAGTCCTTTTAGTCCTTTGAATATTTTAATAGGCTCCCCATCATATAGTACATTGAAAGAGGTGGTTCCAATACATTGTTAGATCTAATTCCTAAACTTTGGTGGGAATCCAAATGCTTCCAATGTGTTTCCGAAGAATAGCCAATTGATTTAGCAGAGAGCCATTTGAAAAGTTATCTTAATACTATAACATTTAGGCCCTCTATTTTTGTGATAGCTACTAAAGAACTCTTAAGCCATTATGATGTTATCTCTTATACTCTTGCCTTTAATGAAAGCTCCTTGACATGGAACAAATGAGCCAAGCATAAAATTTATTCTACTAACAATAAGCTTAGAAATCAATAAATTAAGTTTTAATAGGATGTAGACTTGTAATCACTAAGTTCACCTAGATTTTATACGTTAAGGACCAATGCAAAGAGTTTTCTATTAAGTTCTTTGAGCATGATACCCTTAAAGAAGAATTCCAACATACATTTAGTCACCTCCTTAACCTATCCCTATGTGTTTAAAAGAAGAATCCATTGAAGCCATCTAGTTTTGGAGCCTTATATGGATTCATAAAGAATGTCACTTTTTCTACATCCTTAGGAGAGATACATCTAGCTAGTTCTTCCATCTAATCCCTGGACAAAGAGGGATTGATATAATGTTGAAGAATTTGTATCTAAAAGAGGTTGTTAGTAGTAGTTCCTAAGGAATTCTTGAAGAACTCAAAGATGTTATTGATTAGGACTTGTTCCAAATCGACTCTCCATTGACTCTTTTGAGAAAGAGATTTTATTAGCATTTCTTCTACATATGATGGCATTATAGAAGTGTTTGGTATTCAGATCCCCGTTCTGAGTCAATGAACTCTAGATTTTTATTTTAATAAGGAATAATGGTTGTTTAGCATATAGCTTCCTGCATACTGTTATGCTTTATAGCCCTATACTTATTCATCCAAACCCCTTTTGATAGCTTTTTTATATCTTGTATCATTAACTAGATGGTTATGGAACTGAAATGGGTTCCTTCATGTAAGTGTTCCCTTAAAGATGCTTTATTTTAATTAGAAATGATCAGAGCTCAAGTGATTTGAAAATGTGACTTTACTAAGTGAGAACGAGGCTGATGAAACCTGATTGACCATAAATCTATTTATGGGTAATTTATTCCCCACTTTGATGTTCATCCATGCAAACAAATTCCCGTCAAAGTTTAAGTCCATCAACCTTAAAGTGTTTAAACAATTCCTTAGACCACTACTATAACATCTTACATTATGCCTAACCCTTTCTACTTCTATGGGATAGATTGTGGTATTGAAATTGCCTAGAAAGAGCCAAGGGTCAGTCGTCCCCCTTCTTTATAGTATTAACATTACTAGTATAGATGAATATTGGACACCCCGCCCTTATGCGTCACGGGTCTGACGCTCTACATGACATCTGAACGCGTATCCCACAAGGGTGACGTGCCCCCACCAGGACAAACATTAAAACTATACATTGATTATATTTCTGAACCGAATATGGGAAAGCCCAAACTTGAATTTCAATTCTACTTGTTCAGAACGTAAGAGGCTCTATGTCTCTAGTTTATTTAAAGACTAGAATTATCACATTTGGAGATCCCAAGACAAAGTTATGGCTACTACCTTGTAAGGTTATTTCAACGAACCCTTATCAGCCAACAATTTAGTATAGAGGGATAGAAAAACGCACTAGGAATCTATCGCTCTAAGAATCACTTCAATTGGAGGTCAGATAATGAAGTTATGGCCAAAAGAATCAAGTATGTCCAAATCGTTAATCATATTGCCCCTATCTTGGGGCAATTAGCGTAATTGTCCTTAGAGATAGCAGATTAAGAAAATCTTAGGACGTTTTGACAGAAGACTTCGAGATTTACAACTTTCATGCAGATATCGAAGACGGATTCTATCATCTGAAAGGTCAAAAGTGGAGCAAACGATAGCTTGAGGCAGACGAATACAGAAGGCAAACGAATGCGTGAGACAAACGAATGCAAGAAGTAGATGAATGCCGAAGCAGACGATAGCGTGAGTCAACTTAAGATGAAGCAAAGTCAACTTAAGATGATGCAACTCTTAAGACGAAGCGGAGTCAACTTAAGACGATGCAACTCTTAAGACAAAAGGTTCCTACAGACGATACATTCCTACAAATGATATGACGTCATCACAGATGAAGTGACGTCATATCAGACGATACGCCTTTACAGACGATACGTCCTTACAGACGATACATTTCTATAGACGATATGGCGTCATCACAGACGAAGTGACCTTAAGTTTCTATTGAAGAAGACCTCAAGTTGATCCGCACTGATATGCAACGAATGTTTTCTGAAATCATAAGGCATCTTCGGTAAAGTTTTTTGATTAATAACAAATAGGGGGAGAAGAGCAGAAGAAGCAGAAGAAAGATAGTACGTGGGGAGACCAGAGACAAGAAAAAGAAGATAGTATTGACTACAAGTTTTCCATGTGTATATCTTTTGTTGTCGTCTTATTCGCTATCTAAATAATATTCGTTTATTCACTTTTATCTTTCTAAAATTATGATTATTTGTTATCATCAAAAAAGGGGAGATTGTTAAGTCAAGAAGACTTCACGACTATTAATTTTGGTGACAATCAAATAATAATAATACTAGAAATAAATGAACTGTTTTGATAAGTGTGTTAAGCGTGCAGCAAAACACAAAAGAAGTGAAAAACACAGAAGAAGTGAAAAACACAGAAGAAGTGGAAAACACAGAAGAAGCGGAAAAACACAAAAGAAGTGAAAAACACAAAAGAAGCGCAAAACACAGAAGAAGTGGAAAACACAGAAAAAGCAGCAAAATACAGAAGAAGTGGAAAACACAGAAGAAGCAGCAAAATACAGAAGAAGTGGAAAACACAGAAGAAGCAGCAAAACACAAACGATACAGAGATGAAGATACTCTAGTACGTCGGATAGTCAGTCAGAAGAAGCGCAAAACACAGACGATACAGAGATGAGAAAACTCTAGTACGTCGGACAGTTAGTCAGTTGGAGTTAGTTACATAACTCAACTGAATAACGGTTTCTACAAGAAACAAGAAGCAGTTATCAAGAAGTAGTTGAAGATATAGGCTATAAATACTAGTCGTAGTTGAAGATTGAACAACTTTCGATTTTCAACTTTTAGCTTTCAAGTTATTACTTACAAAGAAAAATTTTGTATTCAAAGTGCGATACACAAGAGCAAACTCTACTATAACAAAAAGCTCACAATATCTTTCTAATGAGAGAAAGGAAAGGCTAAGAGCTTGAAGAGGCTAAGATAGCAAAAAGAATACTTGGTGTAAGAGACCTGAAGAGGCTCTGAAAGGGAAGAAAATAATACTTGTAAAATTTGAAGGAGTATAGTGAAATCTTAGACGAACTCTGAGGACTGGACGTAGCCCAAGGTTTGGGGTGAACCAGTATAAAATCCAAAGTTATGAATACCATACCGAGCTCGGTACCGGATTGAGTTCTGGAATAAAATTATACCGTTACTGGTCAGTACCGGGTATCATTTCGGGTAATTTTTAAATTTATAAAATAGTTCCTAAAATTTTTAAAATTTACAAAATAGTCCATTAGAATATAGTACTGTTGTACTATATACTTTACTAGTTTACTGTTTACATCAACCATGTTTTCAAAAATCTTAATAATAAATAATAATGACAATTGAACTTTATATATATCTTTATTATATTCCGTACCAGTTTTGGGCTGGTACGAAACGGAATTCATATCAATGATAACATCGCAGTGTCAATCTTCTAACCTTTTACTTTAATTACTCTTGTTCTTAAACAAGTAAATAGAAGTTATTTGCGATTTAACCACATAGCTATTTTTTGTATAACATTGTTGATATTCATTTAATAAGTTGAAAAAGTTTTTTTCAAGAAATATCAAAGGTTTTTGTATTCATGAAAAGAACACACAATTCAACCCCCCTCCCCCCTTCTTGTGCATTTTGTATATTGTACGTGAATTCTATATTAACAAGTGATTTACTTCACATCATTCATCCCATAAACCAATAATACAATTCATATACAAACATGTAGCAAATTCTTTAAGCATTTAATAAGCAATAAATGAACATGTATATAGTTAAAAATCCTTTATTTCCGTTCTTTCAAAAGAAGCATTTATGGCTTTTTACTCAATTATAAAAGTGTAACCCACCTTGAATTCCCTTGCTTATAACTTGCTCAAATGTGCCTCTCCTCTTGCTCCTCTTGCCTTTCTTGATTCCCTTTAACATTGACAAAATTCCCATTCAATTTGGTTCAGTAATCGGAAAGTTATACCTCAAACATTTTCGGACTATTCTTATACTAAGACAGCATCTTGTGCTCAACTTCCATCCAAAGATTGAAATTCTTATATACTGAATTAAAACTCGATTTTATCATACCATTTGTATCCCTATGTCTCTGGTTTACTCCAAATCAAAAATCATTCCATTTGGATAATTACACAAAAAGTTATGTCTAGAATACTGAAGCATGTCTGTGTAGGAAAGTTCAACTTTGCCGCAGCAAAGCCAGAAGTCCGTTGTGACGAACTTTCACAGAAACATACAAATTTCTAGCCCTCTCATACCATTTTCCATATTTCAACCTCCCACCTTTCACATATAACCCATCTTGAACCTAAACCATCTTTTCTACTTAATTTCAACTTCATTTCAACTCAAGAACATTCACAAACCAATTCATAATCTCTATTTGATCATTAACTGGAAAAATTACAACATTTACATATACCATTCATCAACAACTTCCTATACATATTCAACTTCATTTTCATTTCTAACTATCACTAAATATGGTTCATCCAACGAATCAAGAAGGGTTAATGCTTATACTTACTTGTTTAACTTCAATGTCTTTAAATTCTTCAAGAATCTCCAAAACCCTAGCTTGTTTTCTCTTCTTTCTCTTCTCCCTTTTCTCTCTTCCACTTGCATTCTCTTCTTCATTTTAAAGCAAGACAACAGCTTCTTCTTCCTTTTATACCCTTAATAAGTGTAAAAAACCCATTTTGCCCTTCATTTAAAACCTTAAAGCTTTTAAACTTAAGTGATCTTCCAAAAATGCCCTTCCTCAATAAACTCTTACTACTTTAATCCAACTAACCAAAGTAATAAACCCTGCTAACATTAACATACTAATTAACTCTAAAAATTAACCAATCTATCAAAACCTCATAATTTATTTAAATCATGCTTAACTAAAGAAAGAAAAATTTTCGGGGGCCAACAGAGAGTACTAGACTCTATACCTAGATTATGAGCCATATACAAAAGTGTGATATTTGATGAGCCCTAGTGGATGTGGCATATACATAGATATGATTGGATGCTCCATACTCATTTGTCACATTAGGCAATGGTTCCACAATACTAATATTTTTCCTTGACAAACATAGTTTTAGAATTGGCTTCACTTCCATGATTGTATCTTATTCTATACCTATTCTTGGAATTCTTTTGAGCTCCTAACATGTTCTTTAGGCCCTATTTGGTTCAGTTTTTCTAAGGTTTTTTGTTGTTGTTTTCGTAAAATTGTTTGGTTAAACATGTTTTCATTTTTCGTTAAAAAAAGAAAATGACAACAATTTTATGGAATGTAAAAATCAAGTTTCTTGTATTTTAAAAATAGGCTTTTTGTTTCACAAAAACATGTTTTTCTTATTGTGCCGACTTCAGCATATACTGCATTTTCAGCCATGCTGCGATTTCTTCAAGTTTGTTTTCATATCTGTTGCTTATATGTGTTTTCTAATATGCTACTTGATTCATTATTATTGTTACTTGTGTTGAAATCTGCATTAACTAATGTTCATCATCTTCTCTTCCAATCATCTTTGTCTTCATGCAAGAGAAGTGAAAGAAAGCAAGAGCATTGTGCTACAATAACATGCACATGTTTTTGTAGCATAATTAAAACTAATGCTTTAATTCATCAACCACTGTTTTCTTTCACCAGAGAGTGCTTCTGTCCTTGATTATAGAGAGTAAACAAAAACCCTATAAAGATTGTTGTAATGTAAAGTATATTAGTCATAATTTGAAAAAAAAAACCCATTAGTTCATCACGATTGGCTTATAGCTCTATTGTTGCACCTTTTATATTATGCTCTTTGGTGGATTATAACAAAAAGACTTTCTTTCTCACCCTGTTGATAGTAAGTAGATAAAATTTAGATAGAGAAATTTAGTATTGAGAGAAATATTAGAAGAGGAGATGCTTTACTTCTATGCTTTGGAGAGAAAACTAAACCAAAAGGAACAAAAAGAAAAGAAAACAGTGCTTAAGGATAGTTTTAGAACTACAAAGGTGCTAGGGTCTTTATTGTTGATCGACCCATACTTGGCCATGAATGGGTTAGCCAAAGAGTCTGGTGGGTACTCATTAATGTAGTCGTTCCATGCATTATTACCCTCATTTAAGTCCCTCACCACCTCCCATAAACAACTGTTGCATTTAAAGCCTAAACCAAAGCTTATCATCCAAACCCTATCTCCCTTCTTTAACCTCTTTTTCACCTCCATATATGCCAACACATACCACAATTGTTCACCGATGTGTTTTTGTATCAATGCAGTGTCATTCTTGCTAGTTCTAAGTTATACTTGCTGAGGTCTAGTTCGTTCTGATCCTATATGTCACTGCTTTGCCATTAGTGTGAATACAAAAATGATCAACTCCTGTTTTGAAGTTGATCACAGGATTAGGACTCGTCGACTCTCCTCCTTTTGTGGAGCTTTGTATCCACTTTTTGATAAATGTTAAGACCATAAACCTAAGTAACTCTCTAATGGTAAGATCTTTGGAGCTATCTCTCTTAAGTTGTTGGCAAATATATAAACAACAAAAGAGAAAACATCTTTTATGACATTCAAGTTCTCGTCACCTTTTCTTGGATTATCAACCTTTGTTTACTCTTTTTCTTAATTCTCTATCTTACAATAAATTACGTGTCCATATTTGAAGAGAGAGATGAGACATGAAAAAGGTAATTAATTGTAACACATAGAGATATTGTGTTAGGAATGCTTGGAATATGATGCCTTCAGAGTAGTAGAGGTAATGTTTCTCTACACTGTAGAGGCAACAACAAGCATGAAGTAGTAGAGGCAATGTTTCTCTACACTGTAGTTCCGTTATTATCGATGGACATCACCATTTCTAACCAATGATTTGCGTGTGATTTGAATGCGATGATTTACATGATTCAATAAAAATTACTTAAAATGAGTAGTAAAATCATAACAAAGAGCATATGAGGAATGATGATGTTTGTTAGCTTTTACATTTCTATTAAATACTTGAATCATGAGATCAGAGTGAAGTCAAATGGAGGGGCCGTTAGTTTGACCATCATGCATATATTATGACTTTGCTTAAATTTACACCTTTATTTTTATGCTATAAATCAAATTTACACCTTTATTTTTATTCTATCATTTCCATACACTTATATATAGTTTAGCATTTAATATGGTTGTCTCCTGACTTAGAGCGTTGTAACAATACTCAAAATAAAGACCTACAATTATAGCAATGGTGAGTCTAAGTCGATCCTATAGAGAGTGTGTGCAAAGTTTTTGAAATGAAAATAACTAGTGTTTAGGTTTTTTTTTGCAGGGGTGTTTGGATTGGTTTAATAACAAAATAAAATAAAACTAAACTAATGAAAACAAATTAAGGAAAGCATGCAAAAAATGATAAAAGTGATGAATTCATTAGGGATCCAGTTCTTTGATTTAATCTTAGCCTACACCCAGTTGACCATATTTCATTGATTTATTGTTCTCAAACCTCTCCTAGCAGCTATTAATCCTAGGTTAATGATAAGCTCTATTAACCGAGTTTTCCTTTAGGTACTGTTTAATTAAGAGACGCTTGTTAATTAAACCTAACTACCAAATATCCTAGGATATGATCTCTAAATTCAATTGGGCAGTCGCATTACAAATTAGAAAAATCGATTAATCAAGGAAACAACTACAAAAGCTTGGGTTATTTAACCTAGGTTAAGTTATTCCTAATGATTAAGAACCATTAGTTGCTACAAATGAAGCTCAAATATATCAATTACGGATTATATTGAAATTTTAGCTATGGGTTCATACACAAACAATTGAACTATCAGGAGAATATGATTATCCATATATGAATACCTAAATCGATTAAACAAATGATAACCTAAACAATTCCTAAAGAGAGAAAGAACAATAAACATAATGGAAGAAATGCTTAACCAGGTTGTCAGCGTCAATGTCACCTTCGAACCAACTTTGGGATATCTAGCCCTTCATGGGTCTCTCCATAGGTGAGAGCTTTCTCGCCCTCTTCTCCTTGTTTCTCAAAAACCCTCAGATTTTTCGCAAATAAAACATGTCTTTGCCATCACCAAAATGTTGCTTTTATATGAAATGTAGGGTTTAATGGACAACTGGCCCTTCTCACGGTGGTGAGTGGTATGTCACACTCGTGACACACCTTTGTGTGGGCGTGAGAGGTATCTCACATCCGTGCACTCACGGCTATGACAAGATTCTTGTTTGGTTATGAGCCCTCCTGCAGTCTTCTTCTTTGTGTTTTCAACATATAATCATCATCTTCATGCATTTTCTTATCTTTACTTGCTCTAATCTTTATCACTCTTTCACCATAAAGACAAAGGATTGTGAATCTCCATAAAACAACTCAAATATGGTGCTTTCGACTCACTTTAGCTCTTTTGCTTCCGAATTGTACCTAAAACCATACATGAACTAAAGTGAGTATCTTCAGCATTTTTGTATCATTAATTACTAAGTGTTATTGAATAAATATATAATCAATTAAGCACATATCAATTTCTCCCACACTTAGCTTTTGACAATCCTCAGGAAAACATCAGATTCAAAATCATAGACCCAAAAACACTTACTCATTTTCCATATTTCCCAAGAATAGATAATCATAAGTAAAGATGAATGAATTTCAAAATCATAGAAAAAACTTAACATTCAAAGCTTCTACTCAAGATTAATCAATATTCATCACCTTTAGAAACTGAGCAATCTAGAGGTAGACTTAGAAAATGTGTTTAAATAAGATAGATTCATGAGTACACTCAAATACCATTCACAATCAAGACATTTCACAACTTTGCAAATTATTTCATTTCTCCACCACTAAAGGTCACATGCAAAATCATGAATCGAAGGAATTTTTAAGGTTGTAATGTGGGAAAGGGTAAGGTGATATGTGTTTGAGTAAAGTAGCATAAAAACTATCAAAGCTAATGAAATAAGAAAAACAACATTAAGCGCAAAAACCAACATTCACTCTCAATTGTGTGCGTCAGCTGTGATAAATGCAAAAACCATGTTTCCTAGCTTAAATTCAAGCTCTCACACCATAAACCATGTCAAGCATATATCACTCACAAAAGTTGATAATAAACAAGACCTTGTAACCATAGAGAGAGACTCTTAAAAACTACATCTCCCTCATTCACTTTATACTTAAGTAACCCTTTCACTACATTTTTAAGAGGAAATACTAACAATGAGTAACTTTGCAAAACATAAGCATTTCCTCTTTGATATTTTTATTTAAACATTTTTTTCTTTTTCTTTTTCTTTTTCTTTTCTTTTCTTTTTTTAGTTTTTCAAATAAAAATTGAAAGAAGTTACATCAACATAGGAACTTCAATGATAAGATGCCATCTAATTAACCTTCCTTGATTTTAATTTGTTTTACTCGTATATTTTGTAAAACCACATAAATATTTTGAATCAGTTTGGAGAGTAAATTCAACTAATAAATCAATATTCCATTTTCTCAATGTTTTGAGATAGGCTAATGTTTCCTTTTCATGGATTAGATATTTTAATTTAGTGGGATTAAAAGTCCCATTTATATACTTGCATAATAAATACCTTTTTTGATCGAGTGGTCTTGCCAATAGACATCCTGCCCATGTATCTATACTGGCATCAATTTGTACCAGAAGTGTATCCTTTATCCTAACAATTATATCCATCCCACACATATGGACACCCCCACACTTATACTTTTGCACACACACATTAATCAACAATCAACAAATGCTCCACTAGCTTTATGACTTGGGTAGGACATTTGGTTAAGTTTAATAGCATGTAATGTAGTTTGTACAAAAATAAAGGCTAATAAAGCTCAAAGGGGGTTAGCAAAGGAAAATTCATAATGATGGGTAGGCTATTTGACTAATGTAGCTTGGAAAAACAATGAATGCCCAATCGTTTTCATGTTAATGCATGTGATAAAAATGTGGTCTTGAATAAAAAATCAAAGCAAAGTCAGAATGTACATGTCATGAAGGTCACACATAATCAAATGACAATGAGATTGATATGGATGTGTCAGTCTAATAAGGCTCAAAATCTCACTGCATTTTGCCTACCATTAGCTACTACACTTCTAAAGATAATGCACATTTACCAATCATAAGAGTAAAACTACATGCTAAAGTTGCCACTGATTCTTTTAGCCAATTCACACTCTAATCGTGACTATATAATCCTAGAAGCAATAGAAAAAGAGAAATTGTTTGTTTGTTTGTTTGTTTGTTTAATTCTCTCTCTTTTTGTTTTTCAAAACTTAAAAACATGTCAGAAATAAAGAAACTCAAAAACACACATACATATAAGAAAGAAATGCGAAAATGGAAAGGAAAAGAAATTAACTTCCCTTGGGTTGCCTCCTAAGGAGCGTCTTTGTTTATTGTCGCTGGCTTGACTCCTTTTTCTTCTCACGTGACAAAATTTTGATCTTTGAATGTCAAAGTTTGAACTTTCTCCATATGAGGTTGTTCAGGATAGGGCTTTGGCTGATAATCATTCACATTCAACATCTTCCCTGTCCTCTGACTCTTAATCCTTATTAAGTCCATACACTCTGGAAAGATCTCCAATGTCTCTTCACCTTTTCTTCTTTGTTTAACTTCTCTAACCAGTTAGGTAAAGGTAAAGAGTCAGTCTTAACAACAATTGGGAACTCAATATTTACCTTCGACCTAAAAGAAGTATCCCTTTCTACTTCGAGCTCCTTCTCCACTTTTTTCACACAAGCAATTCCTTGAGTAGTATTCTTAAGATTCTCAAGCTCCTCTTCACTCTATAAGGTATTTACACTAATGTCCCATGAGTACACCTAGAGTTAGGATGGTTGCATCTCTACGCCTTTTGATTATAGGCTGTCGATCCTCACTGCCATCTAACCCATTTGGCATTTCACATTCTATATGCTCAATTTTATCTCCTGCTGAATCTGTTGTAAACCTTGCTAAAGCTGCTGCTGTACACTCTGTTGAAGCAGCTGCATATTCTGTTGAAATTGAAGATTGTTAGCAGTAACAATATTAAGCATATCTTCCATAGATGTATCTGAGTCGTGATAAGAAGATTCTAGTCTATACAGGATTGTTGTATGTGGGGATGGCAATTGGTTTTCAACCCGATTAATATCCGCACTAACCGACCTAAAAAAATGGATATGGAGGCTAAAAAATGGATTTTAAATGGATGCTGAAAAATGGATGTGGATATGGATTTGGATATGGGTCTAGTGATAACCCGAACCGATGGATACCCATACCCTACCCGTTTTTTATTAACTCTATTTTTCTATTTTTCTTGAATATTTATGGTTAAATATAATAAAATATTAATATTTTCTGAGAAGAAACAACTTTAAAATCTCCACTTTACTCCTCAGCCCTTACCTTTTTCGTCATATTTTATTTTCTTATAGGATGATAATATCGCAAATGATATGGAGATGGAGTTTTTAATGTTGTGGAGTTCACGCAAAGACAATTTGAAGCTTTGGATATTTCAGTCTTTGTTCTAGTTCTTGATTGTGAAAA
>JAOSBL010000212.1:22925517-22945834 GCA_027568915.1 Erythroxylum roraimae
ATCCACTTATAAGAGTCATAACTTTTGACTCCGGTATCCAAATTTTTCATACTATATATCGTTGGAAAGATAAAAGATAGATCTACAACTTTCCAGAAGGCCACTTTGTCAAAATCTATTCATATCAATCCCAAATTTGCCCCTAAAGTCCAAAGATGAATTTTCCATTCATACATCAACACTACACTCAATTCTTAACTTCATGACAATCTTTGGGATTCTTAGAGACAGAATTAAAATTCGATGTCTTCATACTAAATGTAGCCATATATCTCTAGTTTAATCCAAATCAAGAATTATCTCGTTTGAGCAACTAGAGAAAACGTTGTGGCTAAAAGACTGAAGCATACTCAGTGAACATTTTCCAAATCAACTCCTTATTTCAAAATCTTTCCTTACACAACTCATACCAAGATCACCTTTTTCCACTCTATACATTCTTCATTCTTAACTTCATTTCATATCAATGTCCTCCATAAAGAAATCATAGTCCATGAATAATCATGAACATAAGTAACAGATCATACACATATGTACATATTCTTCATCAACTTACCACACAAATATTGCTTTCATTTTACTGCTAACTTTCCCCTTACTTCTTTCTATTTCAAAAATCTCTTATCCACCAAAAACACCATAGCAAATCTTAAATCTATCCACTTGTCTCATTCCTTACTTTACTCTTGTTTATCATTTCTTGGTTCAAGAACTTTCATTCATTGGTTCTTTACTCATAACTAATCACCCAAAATTTCTTATTCAATGGTTCTAATCTTCTACGAAAAGTTCGGGGTCCAACAGAACTTCCTATTGCGCCTGTTATCTTGTTGACTTCACTTCAGCCTTCTTTGACTTTACATCTTCTTCTTAAGTCCCTTCTCCTTGAGGTTCCTACAATAAACAAAGATAGTTTGCAGTATCAATTGTTCTCAGAAAATTAATTAGTGCAATTAATAATGATTTGTGACAATTTTTACTATCAAACTACATAAAATAAAAGTACACACTCAAGAGTCAATTTAAGCACAAAATGTAGAAATAGGAGTCAAAAAGTGTAGTAAAAGTCATGAAAATGTCGTCAATTTATATAATAAACTTAGGCTCAATCACTAGGTTGAGCTACTTTCCTCTAAGTAGAATTGAAGAACAACAAATGATCTCTCCTCTGTTAGAAGTGATAACAAAAAATGTACAAAAATAGTTGCGAAATTAATTATTTTTTTCCTTGGTAAGTGGGTGGCATTTTCAGTGATGAAGCAATGAGCACTTACCAAATGGAAGCAACATGGTTTGATGAACATCTTGGTTAATAATGATGGTACATTCTTCTTTAAATTCTTATGAAAGGAAGCTAAAAACAGTGAACTCAAAACAAGTCCCTAGCATGTCCAGACAAACCACTTGTTATGTAGATATGGAGATTAAGGCTTAGAATTAAAGAAACCAAGCAGGAGAATATACCCATATAGATTAGCATTCATGGAGTCCCTTTGAAGTATTGGACAACCAATTGTTTAAGCTATCTTGAAAGCTACATTGGTAAACCTATTTGCATAGATCAAGCAATAACTGAGATCTCCATAATCAATTTTCCGAGGTTCTAGGTTTTGGTAAGCTTAATGACTCACTTGCCTGATGTGATTCCCATTGTAAGGCAGAATGAATAACTTGAAGCCATAGAGGATAATTTAAGAGTAACTTATGAATGGAAACCTAATGTTGAGAACTATAAAATGCAATGGATTCCTACATGCAGAAAGTTCAAAACAAGATTGTATGGAGATATGAAGGAGTTAGATGTGACAAAAGTCCTTGATCAATCCAATAAAATAGACCTTGAAGTAGATAAAACTCAAGAGAACTCTATAGAAGACGAAGAGGGAGATTGCTTAATATTTTAGAAATAAACAGTGGAGCAAGAAACTCAATCAGTTAGACAGAGCATAAATAAAGAAAACTGGACCACTCCAAGGCTGGAAAAGCATGAGAAACAGATTGTTAGCAAGGAAATAGGAAAAATTTGTGATAAAAGCATCCCTAAGAAAGAGTTTGAAATTGTATTGAGAAGGAAATCGAGTGTGAAGAAGAAACCACCTACTCAAAAAAACAAAACATGAAGATAGCTTGTTGGAACATTAAAGGAGCAAAAGTTCCTACTAAGAAACTATTTATTAAATATTTTATTATTTAGAATAAACATGATATTAAGGTTGTTTTGGAATTTAGAATCAAAGTAGAGAGCTGTGATCTTTTGAAAATGCTTGTAAGCAATTGGAGAGAATTTACAAACTATGATTAGTGCCTTAATGGTAAAATTCTTGTTTACTATAATAGGAACTCCATTGAAAGTTTTTCATGTTGCATCACAGATCAAATAATATACGTTGATGTCTTTTGTAAAACCATAAGGACAAATTTCTAGATTTCTTTCATATACGCTCATAACAATGCTTATCAGAGAAGTTAGCTTTGGGATGTGATTAGGAAACTCTCCAACAATGCTCATACAATAAGGTTACTTACATTTGATTTCAATTCCATCAAAATTCCTGAAGAAGTAGAAGGATTTTATGACACTAAGACACCTTATTTGGATTTAAGACAGTGTCTATAAGATTTTAAAGTTTTTAATGTGGCATTTAAAGGAAATTTGTTCACATAGAGTAACAAGCAATAGGGTGATAATCTCATCAGGAAAAAAAATTGGATGGAAGTTTATAAAGTCTAGAGTGGCTCCCGCAATTCCCAAACAGCCATTAGAGACATATTACCCACCACTGAAAGATTAAGTTTAACAACTAGACAAACTGGTGCAGTCTCTGTAAATGCCAAATAGAAAACACCTCACATTTATTCTTCAAATGCAACTTCATTAAAGGAGCATAGAAATTAGTTCTTCAACAAATTAATTGGAGTTTGAATTTATAACATATTAGCAAAGACATCAAATGGTGTTTTTACATTGATCTTTCTTACTTGGTGTTATACATATGGGATGAGAGAAATAGGCACATTTTTAGAAACAAAGAATATAGTTTTTACCATTTCACAAAGGACCCGGCTAATGTCATTGGATCGACACCTTTTGTAGCAAGCTATCCTTGGATCCAAAATGTATTGATATATGGGGTGCTAAATACTTTGTTTTGTAACAGTTGTTAATTGTTAAATATCATAGTATTTTATATTTGGTTATGGAACTCTCAATTTAAGAGCTATTTGTAATCTCAACTTGATTTGCTTTTATTGGCGTAATTCAATTTCATTTTTTATTAAAAAATGACCCCGAATAGTGAAAGACATAAAGTCAACCCTGAATGTAATCATAGTATTTCTCAACAGCTTTTGGCGCGTACGTGTACGCACCCTTTCTCCATTTTCATTAAATAAATAAACACAAACAACGCGAAAAACGGGTTAGATATCCGGACCTATACAATTACAATATACCATCCCATCAACAAAACCCATTCAATTATCTTTTTATATAGGCATAGGTAAGGCAAGGGTGTATACATAAACACGCGTAGTTTTGTTGAGTATGTCTTTTTGTTTTTGTTACGTCCCAACTTCCATTGTGTTTGTTGGGCGCTCCCTTTCGCTTCTGGTTTGTTAGTTGCTAATGTTTGACTCCACTTAAAGCAAAACCCACTCTTCCTTAATACACATACTAACTCATATTTTTCTTTCTCTTCATGGGCTCTTTTCATTCATTTTCTTCTTGCCTTCTTCATTATTGTTTTCTCAATAAACAGTTTTGATTGTACTTTTTTTGAGGGGTGGACTTAGTGGTGCCTTTGATATGGTTGCTTGTGGTAATCTTGGAGCTTTGTGCTCCCACAACAGGAGAGGGAAAGAGTTGGGGTTGTTGTTCTCCACTGTTTCCTTGCTCTGGTTTGGGTCTTTGGTTCTGCGCCCAGTGGTCGGGCTTAGACCGCTTAGAGAGCGGAATCGGTCATGGGGTGATGAGGTTAGTATGAATTTTGTGGTCGATTCTGAATGAACTAAGTATTGCCACTTCGATTGTTTAGATGTATTGCGCCTTATGTAATCTGAAATTCTTTTTGGCGGTGGTCTTTATACTGGTAATAACAATTTAGAGATCAGTATTGTTTCTTAACCGAAACTTTGACGGGATTCGACTTTTTTTTTCTTTTTTTGGTAAGAAAAGCGAAGATTATACGTACACTTGGATTCAAGTTGATCTGTGTCAATTATAGGCTTTGACTTTTGTTATTTGAGAAAATGGAAAAACGAAACAAAGCTCAACTTTTGGTAATGAGAATATAGATGATGCCATGTTAAGTAGCTGACATATCAGAGCACCATGCATTGATCATTAAAGAAGCTTCGAAGTCTAAAGTGGATAATTGAAAATTGAAAACTGAAGTTGTGTGTGAAGCTTTTATCACTCAATATCTTTGTAGTTAATACTTGCAAGTGTTGCTTATGAACTGCATGGAACTCATTCTGAATACGGTTAGAAAAGGTGAATAAGAATAAGAAATATCCATCATCTCTCTCCAATATAGTGCTAGTCATTAGGAAAACAAGTTGTTCAAGAATGATATTTGTATTTGGCAATTATACTTGGTGTAAAGATCAGCCGATAAGTCTCTCAATCTCTTAGCTGGAGTACTTTTTATATTTTCAAACGTGAAGTTTTACTATTGTAAGGATGAGGGTATATTTTATACTTGGTGCCTAAGATTTACTGGCATAATTCCAAAAGTGATGTGATCACCCCTAACTATTTTGTTATGGTGTTGCCTCTTGCAGTGGCTGTTTGTTCACAAGGAGGAAAATGATTTGGGTGCATTTTCTCCATGGAATATAACAGGAACTTACCGAGGTTTGTGACCTACGATCATGTATTAATAATAGTCTGCATGGCTTTTGTACAGAAGTAAATAGTTGTAACTACCATATTTATGACAGTATGGTGCTTATTTCCTTTGATGCATGTATCTTTTTTGAACTGTTGTGTCTGCCTTTGATGTAAAATATTTATCCTCATTTTAAAATATTCAATAATTTAAAAGAGTTGTGTTTTTAAATACAATTATCCAACTACATAACTTGAGAGGATATAACTGGGAGAAAAAGTATCATTTATGTTCAGTTTTTTCTTCAGAGTTTTAACATCTCCAAATTTCGCGTTGTGATCATCTTGCAATCCAAAGAAACCTTTTCTTTATTTATATAATTTTAATAATAGATTGGCTTGGCCAATAACTTAGTTAATATCATGGACATGTTATGCTTCTACTTCATCTCAGTTCCTTTCGTCCCGAAAGCTGCAGACTCCTCAAGTTGCAATTTGTTTTGTTAAAATCTATCCATACACTGGAGTGGTAGAAACGGAGTTGTGATGATCTCTTATATATTGCTTACCATGTCAAAAGTTTTGTTATCAAATATCTTCTAATTTTTTCTCTGATGATTGAAGCCATATTTTATTTGCAATCTTAATCTAGTTTGGCCCATGTCTGAGCTCTATTTGGGTTGGAAATGTATATGGTTGGATGTTTTGGCATTATACACCCTTTCTTGTCTCTATAAGTTCAAATTAAAATTCAGATATTCAGGACATGGATCTTATAGTGAGGATGCTTAGGCAAGGATATGAAATTTGGGGTATTGCTCCAGCTGATTGCTTGTTGTCAGTTCTTTTGTTGTTTCAACTTAATATATAATCTTATGAAGAAACTTTAAATCGTACTTGCTACATTTCAGTTGGATGCTTTATAGTTTCAGTTTTCAATTTTACCAATATGTTCAATGGTGTTTCATCTTCCATTCAAATCCCTTAACACATTTTTAGACACATGATTTGCAGGAACTTGGAAATTTCTAGACTCTGCAAATAGCTCTTCCAGGTTTCCAAATTCTAGGAAGGCTAGTGGTGATTCTGTTATCGAGTTAATGAGCACACCAACAAAAATAACTGGTGTGCATTATGTCCAGGTGACTTCTTTTATTTAATCTGTATTAAGTATTTTGTTTAAAAGAATCACTTAATCAGAATTTAGTTTCATTATCATTGTATACAATTAGTGTTTGTAGCAGTCAGCTATTTGTTGAATACAAGCTACCTTTTATTGAATAGTGATAGTTGCTGATAAATAAAAGAAGACAACTGATTGTGCTGGAAAATAAAAATATTTTTATTGATGATAAGAGTGCAAGAATATTAACATAATTATAATCAATAAACTGATCCGTATTGAGTGGACAAAACTCCCCAGTACAAATTAATTCTCAAAATCAATCACACCCATTAAAAGACCCATTATAGATATTTATACAATTATCTCCCAAATAACCAAAGTGTATTATCTGCAAAACACATAGAAACTAATTACTAACAATTAGCAAAACATGGTAAAAGTTGATATGTATTATGTTATTCGTGAGAATCCTTGACTTATCCAACAACTTCCACGTCTTCTTCAACAACTTCCATGTGGGGCTTGACTTGTTCAACCTTAACTCCATTAACTTCTCCACATTTCTTTCTCCTAAAATAGGTCCGCAAAGGTAGGATCCTATCAATACACCCCTGCTGAAAACTCGCTTTGTCCTCAAGGCGAAAAGATGGAAATTGGCCAGCTAACAAATCATAGTCGTCTCATGTTGCCTCTTCAATTGGACGGTTTAACCACTGGACTAAAAGTTCAAGGCCCACCTAAATGAGAAACCCAACGATGTGAAAGAACCTGAGTTGGTGATAAGGTGAGTTCCTAATCATTGGTGATGGGCAAATCAGTTGGAGGAACAGAAGGGGACTGTCCATGAGCAGGTTGCAATAATGAAACATGGAAGACGGGATGAATTTTGGAAGTGTTTGGCAAAGCTAATTCATAAGCTACTGGACCTACGCGACGAATAATGGTATACGGTCTGAAATAACGAGGGGGCAGCTTCTCGTATCGTCGCTTTGCCAAAGAACGTTGTCGAAAAGGTTGGATGCGGAGGAATACAACATCTCCCACATTAAAGGACAACGCCCTCCGTTTGGAATCAGCTTGGGCTTTCATGTGGGCTTGAGCTTTGAGTAGATTCTCATTCAGAAGTTTCAGCATCTCGTCACGAGTAAGTAATTGCTCTTCTAGATCAGCAAAGTGTGTCTCACCTAGAGCAAATGGATGAAGGGTAGGTGGATCACGACCATAAAGAATCATAGAAGGGGTTGTACTAGTAGACATGTGAAAACCTGTATTGAAGGAGAATTCTGCCCAAGCTAGAAACTTGCTGCAAGAAGATGGTTGCTCATGTGCAAAACACCTCAAGGAAGCTCGTGGGATCCGGGCAGTCCAGGGGGGGGGGGGGGGACCACCACGACCCCTCTCTTCTTGAGAATCCATACATCCCTTCTGTCTCATGGTAGCCTGCTCCAGTCCCCTTACGAATCTCTATTTGACGGGGCTTCTTCCTATACGTATGAATTCCATTGGACCCAGAAATGATACATTGGAAGAATTGCTTTTCAGTTGTATCTATTGCAAATTCAACTTCCAAACAATGATTGACGACTTCAGTTTGGCCATCGGTTTGTGGATAGTAAGAGGTTCCCATGCGTAGGCAAGTTTGACTAAGACGAAATAATTCTTGCCAAAAGCCACTAAGGAAAATAAAATCACGATTTGAAAGAATGGAACGAGGCATGCCATGCAACTTGACAATTTTCCTGCAAAAAAGGCCAGCCACGGATTTTGCCGTGAATGGATGGGTAAGTGGAATAAAATGTCTATATTTGCTAAATTGGTCCACCACTACTAGCACAGTGTCAAAACCACCAGGTTTAGGAAGCCCCACAACGAAATCCAAAGAAATATCCTCCCAAACTCGTTTAGGAATCGGGAGTGGCTGCAGAAGACCAGTTGGAGCAAGAGATTGACATTTGTTTTGTTGACAAATTAAGCAGTTCTGGATGTACAGCTTCACATCGCGCTTCATATGTGGCCAATAGAAATTTGAAGTGATGCGCTTCAAAGTTTTCAGATAACCTCCATGGCCCCCAGTTAAAGAATCATGGTCTTCAGAAAGGATTTGTTTGCGTAAAGTAAAATCTTCCGGAATTACTAGGCAATCATGAAAGAAAAGCTTGTTGTCTACTAAATGAAAATCGGGGCAAACTATGAGATCTTGTTGCAAGGAAGTGATAATGTCTCTAGTATATGAATTTTGAAGCAAAGCATCTTTGAGATTCATAAAGTCCATGTTAACCGGCATGCGAGTGCTAAAAAATCAGCATGTTGGGGTTTCCAGGATAGAGCATCTGCACCTTGGTTTTCCTTTCCTACTTTGTACAGAATGGTGAAATCAAATGGAAGGAGCTTCAAAAGTAATCGCTGCTGCTCGTTGGTTGTGACTCGTTGAGTAAGAAGAAACTTGAGACTGCAATGGACAGTCTTGATAAAAAAAAGCTTTCCGAACAAATAGTGTTTCCATTTTTGCAAAGCTAATACCAAAGCCAAAAGTTCTTGATCATAGGTAGATTTATAACGATTAGAGAATGAGAGACCCTTTCTAAAATAAGCAATGGGATGGTCAGATTGCATGAGGACAACAGCCACACCATTTGAAGAAGCGTCACACTCAACTGTAAAGGCTTTGTGAAAATCTGGCAGCCCAAGTACGGGAGCTGTAGTCAAAGCAGTCTTGAGTTGGGAGACCACTGAAAAGCATTCTTCTTAGTTAAATTAGTTAAAGCTCGTGCAATCAACCTATAATTCACAATGAAGCGTTGATAATGGCCTGTTAGACCAAGAAAACCCCGCACTTCTTTGACATTCTTTGGCACTAGCCAATCCAAAATAGTTTGAACCTTGTCAGGGTCAACCCCAACTCCATCTTGATAAACCATGTAACCCAAGAAGTGGATTTGTGTTTGGCCAAATAGACATTTCTTTTCGTTGGCATAAAAAGATTGGGTGCGCAGTAGGGTAAGAGTTGTTTGTAGGTGGATGATATGTTGTTTCAAAGTGGGGCTATAAACCAGGATGTCATCGAAAAAATGAGAATAAATTTTCAGAGATATGGTCAAAAAAGATCATTCATTGCAGCCTGAAAGGTGGAGGGAGCATTGGTGAGACTAAAGGGCATGACTACAAATTCTTAGTGGCCCAAATGAGTACGAAAAGCAGTTTTATAGATATCAGCTGGGGTTAACTCTTATTTGGTGGTATCCAGAGCGCAAATCTATTTTTGAGAAGTAAGTTGCTCCATTGAGTTCATCTAAGAGCTCATCAATATTTGGGATAGGGTATTTATCAGGTGCAGTCAATTGGTTGAGGGCTCTGTAGTTTACACAAAGTCGCCACGAATTATCTTTTTTCTTAACTAACAATACTGAACTCGCAAAAGGACTGGTACTGGGTCTAATAAAACCTGAATCCAAAAGTTCAGCCACCCATTCTTCAATTTCTGATTTTTGAAAAAATGGATTATGGTAAGGGCGAATGTTGGGAGGTTTGGCATTGGGTATCAATGGTATGGCATGTGAATGGATTCGAAAAGGAGGAATGGTGTTGGGTTTGGCAAAAACATATTTAAATTCTTGTAAAACTAAAGCTAAGACAAGTGGTAGAGGAGGATTAACTTTTGGATCAACGAGCTTGGACATAGCTTGAAAGGAAGCAGTTGTTTGTTCTGTACTTGGGACGCCTTGTAATTTGTATTTCTTACTGTTCAAATGGAAGATCATGAACATTTTGTTCCAATTTGCTTGGACAGTGTTCAGCGATGCTAACCACTTAATACTAAGAACCAAATAAGCTCCTCCAATAGAGAATGGATAATAGTCTTAAACAATTTCCATACCAGGCAATTTCACATAAACTCCACGACAAATTTTGTTGCATTTGATCACTTCCCCATTGCCAATTTGAACGCCAAAAGGAGTGAGAAGTTCAGCTGGGATATTTAATTCCGTAACTAGGGAAGACACTATAATGTTATGCGTAGACCCACTATCGACCAAGATAAGTGCCTGTCGTTTATTGATGCTCCCTTGTATTTTCATGGTGGCACCATTGGTTTTTCCCAAAATCGCGTGAAAGGAGATTTCTGCTATGTCCAACAAAGGAGCCTCTTCACCACTATCAACACCAGGTAGGTCGATGGAGATGTCGTGGTCCTTAGTGATCTCCAAAAGTGAAAACGTCGATGGCTTACAACGATGCCCGGGAGCAAATTTTTCGTTGCACCTGAAGCATAAGCCTTTGGCGAACCGATTTTGTCTTTTAGCATCCCATGAGTGAGCTAGATTTGGTTGGGTTAGTTGATGGCTTGCCGATGGAGGGGTTCTCATATTCTCTTGATTGTGCGAAGGAGGAGGGAGAAAATCACGGGTAGAAGAAGAAGTTTGCTTAGATGATGTTTGAGTGGTGGGTCTGTTGGAATGTGGCCAATTATGCCCTTTGTAATTAAATTGTAATTGATTTAATTTTTCTATTATAAGTCGTAAATTTTTATAATAAGTTGTATGTTATATAGGAATTTTGAGGATTATGGATTTTTTATTTAAGGAATTTATTATTGGTGTTCGTAAAGTTATACAATGTAAATATTGACAAAAAGGATTATATAATTTAAGAAAATTATTTCCTAAAATTAATGGTAATCCTAATTCTTGTTGATAAATTGGAGGTATAATAAAAGTGTAATTTTCAATAATGATATTATTATAATAGCTTACATACCAAATAGATTGAATACATCCATCTGCTATTCTTATTTGTAGAGGTTTGTTTAATTTTTTCCAATTGTGTAATAGTGTTTTAGATGCTATACAAATATTAGCACCTTTATCTATATAAGCATTAACTTTTTTATTCTGAATAATCACTTAAATGAATGTTGTATTCGAATTCAGTTGTTGATTCTGAAATTTGGAATTCATGATGATATAATGAGGAAATTGTTGAATCTGTTTCATATTTTGACTCGATAGATTCTAAATTATATTTAAATGTAGGATTTAAAATATTAATTTTTTCTTTGTATTTATTTAAATTTCTTTTTGGGCATTTGTTTGCATAATGACCTTCTTCTTTACATAACCAACATTTACATGTTTTCGTATTTTGAGGACTATTTTTTCTTTGGTTTGTATTGTCTATAAGCCTTTCTTCTAAAAAATGTTTTATAAGGTTTAAGTGGGAATTTCTTATACTTGTTTGTGAGATGTTTTCGCCATTTATATTTGTTATATTTATGTTTTCGTTGTTTTTGATATGTAAAAGAGTCATATCCATATTGTTGAGGCACTTCTGAATATTTAGAACAACATAGTTGAATATCTTTATGTCTTAGTGTTTTATGTAATTTTGCTTCTAAGCATTTTTGTGATAATACTTCTTTTACTATTGAAATAACGCCACCTGGATTATAAGCTACTAGATTATCATGTTGTTTAATTAAGAATAATTCTTCTACTGCTTTGTCTATCGGATAAGGTAATTTTTGGATAAATATTTGTATATACATTTCTTGTTCTGTACGAGTTAATTTATAATAATATTTTTTAAATTCACAAATGTATTATTCCAAATAACAGATGTCATATTTTCGTATATTATTTAGATGCCATAGGGCATTTTTTTCTTTCTTCTTTTTCAATTTCCTGTTTTTATGAGGTTATACCTTTTCCGATAAATTCTTTATAAATTTCGTTAGTACCTACATGAAAAGCCTTTATTGGTTCAATGGCATTAAGAAACTTAGTGGTATTTTTTATTCGTATTTCATTATCTAATAAAAAGCTTAATACGATACCAGTAGTTTTATAGATAATAAAATTCCATGAAGTACTTATATTTGTTAATCCTTCAAAAGGTTTTTCTAATTGAATGACTAATGCTAGTCTATTAGACCATTTAAGTAATAACTTTTCTAGAGATAAGACATAGTCTAAATTGAGGATTCCATCTGGTCCTAATGTTATATATTTTGGTGTATATGCTGTAGGAAATTTTTGTATCTTATTATCTCTTCTATAATATCCAAAACGATTTAATTCTTCTTGATCTATAGGTTTATAATTCCAGTTATACTTAGATTGATTTTCTCTTTTTCTTTTTTCTCCACTTTGACTTGTTTTTGGTTGTTCCACTAATTTTGGTTGTTCCATACATACTTCTTGATCGAATTCATAACCATAAATTACTTCATCTTGATTAGTAATAGGTTTTATAAGTTCATATTTTAAAGAATTGTTCTCTTTATCCAATGTTAGTTTATTACCTAACTGAATAATTTCTTCCAATTGATTTTTTATATCTTGTTCTATATTCTCCATGGTTTTACTGAAGTTATGTTTGATGGGCTAGATGGCTCTGGTACCAATTTTGGTTCTATTTTTTATTCCAATATTTTTGTTATTAGCTTTTCTATTTTTTCGAGTTTTTCATCTAATGGCCTTTATCTATTAATGGTTGTGTTATACCTAAATATTCAATATTTTGTTGTGCTAGTTTATTATATTTTCAAATAAACATAAGGAAGATCATTTAAAAAAGGTAAAAAAATGTTCTCACTAGATGTCAACATAAAAGACCAACATAAAGGTAAAAAATATAATAACTATAACACAACCATTGATAGATAAAGGCAAAAACTCTCAATCATAAAAGTTTAATGAAATTCATAAAATATTAGAATCTTTAATTAAATGCTATGAAAAATTATTTAAAATAGTATATCCAATAAACGAAAAACTCGAAAAAATAGAAAAGTTAATAACAAAAATATTATTATAATAGCTTACATACCAAATAGATTGAATACTTCCATCTGCTATTCTTATTTGTAGAGGTTTGTTTAATTTTTTTCCAATTGTGTAGTAGTCTTTTAGATGCTATACAAATAGTAGCACCTGTATTTATATAAGCATTAACTTTTTTATTCTAAATAATCACTTGAATGAATGTTGTATTCGGATTCAGTTGTTGATTCTGGAGTTTGGAATTCATAATGATATAATGAGGAAATTGTTTTTACCGCAAGGACAAATCCTGCTGGGAATTCAGAAAGGGTGTTTAAATTGGTTAAGTAAATAATATCTACTAACCCACTTTGAAAAAAGAGATAAGTAGTGAGTGCATCAGCTTCCGGAAATATAATAACTTTTGGTCCACATCGTCCACGATTTTGGGGATAATAGTGGAATATTTTTTGTTCTTCTTTCCGGTCATTGAATGCTTGAAAGCAATCATAGAAGAGTTCAGAAGTAATCTTTTTCTATTCTGTATTTAGAGACTAAATTTTCCAAATGCATAAATTCTACACATAGTTGATTACAAATAATACAACAATTATTCATAGATGAGTTTTATAATGTTCTTGAATCATTGATAAAGTTGTTTTATTTTTTCTTTTTCTTGATTATATTGTTCCGTATGTTTATTAAGAAATGTTTGGAATTTGTTAAGGGTGTGTGGAGAGAGGCATTAACTGATTCTAGAAATTTATGATGATTTCTGCTCATTTCCTGTGAAAGATCAACCGTTATAAGTTAGAAAACTTTTTAAATGTACTTTATATAAACATTTTTGGACTATTAATATAATCTATTCACATTGTTGTTTGATTTTTGTTTCTTAATATTGTGTACCTATCATATGGTAGAAAACATCTTATTTTGTTAGTTATGGTGCTGACAACAGGGCATAATTATATTCAATGATGTTTTTGACAATGAACACAATGTTGGTAGTGCCCAAATAAGGGTTGAAGGTGTATACATATGGCCATTTAAACAGCTTCGGTTGGTAGCTAACAGGTAAATCTCTGACCTGCCAGTAATATTAACTGTTGATTTCAAGTTGTTTGCGTATTTTCATTCAACTGTTAAGTACTGGCTTTCTGGTTCATTATGAATCCTTTTGTTGGGTAGAGTAAGAAGCATACATACTCAACTGCAAGTTGTGCTTGCCAAAACCTGGACATAGCTCGAAAAACTTTTGCATAGAAATGATATAAGTTTTACTTCTGTTTCTTAGTTCTGGTAACACATGAATTTTCTTGTCTATCTTTACTCTTTCCGAATATTTTTATGCTGTTTTATTCAAATTATTTTGGCCAGACCTTATGTTCCCTTAATGCATTATGGCAGTGGAAAAGATGGAGAGCTGAGCCAGGATGAAGATTATATATTATCCAATCCATATCACTTGGTAACCCATTTGATCTGTTTAAAATGTACTTGAAATCTATATTGATACATACCTTATATGGTTTTAGGTTGGCATCCTAAATTTTCTGTATTTCCATGTGCATGAACCTTCAAAAGTTTAGTAGCCAGAGGAAACTGAAAATTATTGATTTATCGTCTCCAAGGACTCGTAGTGGTCTATGATTGGGCCTTATAGAATTTATTTGTTACTTCATTGGACAGCTTGGAGTTTTTTCATCCCAGGTGTTCCAAGATTCTCCACAAGATAAAATATGGAGGAGAAAAAGTTGTATGTTCACGTACATTCTGTTTAATTTTGAGTTCAGTTAATGTATTAGTGCAGTGATGTTTACTTCATGTTGTAGCAGCACCAATTCATGAGATGGAAAAGAATTGTAATATCGAAATTGGCGCACAAATTACGCGCATCTTGTCCCCCCAGAATGGTACTTGAATTCTCTGAAGATTTGTATTTATATGAAACCATTAGCTCTCATTTTATTTTGTATGTTTTGTTGTTATGTGTGTTACTGACCTGTCCACCCAAATTCTTTAATTATTGATGAGTTCATTTGATTTGTATGTTTTGTTATGTGTGTTACTGACCTGTCCACCCTAATTCTTGAATTATTGATGAGTTCATTGGATAACTGAATTACCATAATCCTGATGAATACCAATGAGAATTACTTTAGTAATTAGTTAATATTATATATGTTAACAGTTATTTTTTTTTGTTGAAAAGTTACATATGTTAACAGTTTTGATAAGGATTTTAAATTATTATGTGTTTTCTGTTAGACAAAATGATGCTTTAAAGGCAAAATTCTTAGTTTCCTTGAAGTAATTCTAATTTTCTTTGATATTATGCCTCATATATGTCAATGTTTCACCATTTCCAGAGCAATAGGTGTTGTGTGTCTGGGTATGTGTTTTCGTTAAAATGCTTTTTGTGATTATTTCATGACAGATGTGAGCATGGACCTTTAATTCATTTCATCATTTTATTTAAACTGCGAAGAAATCAGCAGATAACCAAACAAATGGTCCACTTTCCATATAGAGCAGGATAATAGCCTCGAGAACATTTGAAAACTGATATGTCTACTTTCAACCCATATCGATTTCACTACAATCATCTTCTAATTTGATCTCTAACATGACTCTCATGGTTTAATGGCGGTTTTTCAACCATTAATCTTCATAATAGTGACAATGTGTGGAGAATGATTTACCAAGTTATATATGTTTTCCTAGATCGTGGTCATGATCGTTATCACGTAGAAGGGTTAATGGAAAGTGCTTCTGTGGATGATGATGGGGATTGCTTCTTGCCTTTACTACTGAATGCTACCTCTGTAAACATTGAGGTCTACTATAATAAAGCTGTAAACTATACATTGATGGTCACTTTTGTATCCTTTACATATTATAAACTATATTTCATTTCACAGTAAAAGATTCGATTTTCTGTTATCCAGTCGATTCCTTAATATCTGACATCAGGTCTCCTTCCTCCAAGTACTTCTATTGATTCGACAAATGGAACATAGCAACACTCAATCAGTAAGAGTTTTACTTATCATCAGTTGCAAGCAACTAGTTTGAGACAGATTTTTTCATTTGAGTGTTGACCTCTCTGGTACTTGTGAATAAATAAATGGTCGTGTGTTCTGGATATTGTACCATTTCAATAAATTCACTGCTAATTTGCATGTGTCAGGGAGCTGCTAAAGTTTCAATTGTGATGATTGGTCAGCAAGCTATCATGGATGCTTATCTTTGCCTTTTACATTTGACTGCCGGAATACTAGTAGGTAAATTTTGACTGCCGGAATGTAAATTTTTAAAGCACAGAGCAAACTAAAAAAGCTTTGTAACCATAGAGGAACATGGTGTGTTTAACCTAAGAATAATTACAAATCTCTAATTTCATCAACTGTTCTAATGTAAGACACCTACGTTACATAGCTATAGTCTGTTTGCTTTATGAACTTGCAGTGCCTTTTGTGTATATTATCAAGGAACTTATGAAGTGATAAACACCGACAAATTCTTTTCCTCTCCTTATGCACATGAAATTTACGTGCTATAATGCAGTCATTAGTTTGCCAGTTGTACAACTAGACGTAAAGCTTTCTTTTGATGAGTACTTAGGGTATTAAATAATCAGGGATTGCTTATGTATGAACTACAACATGTGAACATTTATCACAATCCATAGGATTTTAAAGTACTTTTTCTTTGGGTAAGCAAGATAAAATTAAATCAATAAAAAGAAAAAATAATTACAAGCATGTTGACAATCAAGCAGTCCAGGGAATAACTGTTAGGTGAACCCCACATCAAAACAAAACAAGGTGACTGTCCTGAGGGAGGCAGCATAAACAAAAAGGGTCCACCCTGAACAAAATAAAATCAGGTTGATGTATCATCCAGAAATTGGAACAAATTTTGTCAAGTCTAGACGACTGATCTGAGGCTTCATTAATTGAACATTAATTTCTGATATATGTGTATAGTTCACTGTGAAAAGATTTACTTCTTTTCTTCTGTATGTCAGGAAATTTTTGTACTTTTATACAGTTCTGATAAGTTGTTTTTATCCTCAAAAAGTTAATATGCTTACCTCATTCTGGACAGAATCCTTGTTCAATGCTTTTGCCACCGCCGCGTTTTTCAAGTTTGTTGTCTTCTCAATCTTTGAAATGAGATTTCTTCTTGCTATATGGAAGGCAAGCAGGCCTATGAATAACAGTGAAGGTTGGGAGACAATGAGACGTGAGCTCTCAGTTTTATACAGCCGTTTCTGTAAGTTCAATTTTTGTACTATTTACAGTTTGTCTACAGGTTTTGTTGAAGTAATGAAAAGATGCTGGTGAACTCATGTGATGATGTATTATTGTGTGAACAGCTACTAGAACCTATGAATTATCAAGTCTGTCATGATGCTCTTTGATTTTTTCATGATCGCAATGTACATATTTGGGCTCATGAATTGATTTCCTACACAGCGTGATACCAGCTAGAAGCGTTAAATTAATATGGTTAATTTTATGCTCTTAAAGCAATTTGATTAACTTGTAAAACTTTTGTCAGATGGGATTCTTTTGGGAGGCATTTTGCTCATGTACGAGTTGCATAAATTTCTCCGACCTATTCTGCTCCTAATGTACTCCTTTTGGATACCACAAATAGTAAACAATATCGTTCGTGACTCGAGAAAATCTTTGCACCCTCATTACATAGTAGGCATGACTATTACCCGGCTAGCAATCCCATTGTATATCTTTGGGTGCCCTAACAACTTCATGCGCATTGAGCCTGAGAAGAGCTGGTGTACATGTTTGATTGTATTCATTGGACTGCAAGCATCAATCCTTCTTCTTCAACACTATCTGGGGTCTCGGTGGTTCATACCTCGCCAGGTTTGATTTTATATTTGTCCATTTTCTTTTTGCTAAACCTTTCCACCTTCTGTCATTGGTCTTTTAGTGGTGACACACATAGCAGCATATATAGTCTTCTGTTTCTTAGCCAATGAGAAATGTTTTCTAGACCTGTTGCATAAAGTTGTCAATTTGCCTATACATAGATTATGCTTTATCACATTGATATAGTGCCCTTTTCTCTGTGTCTGATATGAGAAAGGAAAGAGGAAACTGACAGTTAATTAGAATCTGAAGCGTGATTTTGAACTGTAGCCGCTAATTCTTATCTGTAAAGTAGAATGCACTTAACTGAATCTAATCTATATATATATATATATATATATATACACACACACACATCCATGAATATGAGATGTACACCATATGTATCCACATATATATCTTCCATGAATGTGAGATGTACACCATATATATCTCCAATCTAATACCTAAAATCATGTATACGACTTATAACAGCTCCTAGCACTGTCCTTTAAGTTGGAGAAATATATCAAACATGCTAGCTTGTTACAAATGCCATTTACCTGGTACCCAGCTTAAATTTTGGTTGATCCCTTGCCCAGACATATTTAGTAGAAATCAGCTTTTGCTGTAACACCTCGAGGACTAGGTGGCGGTCTACCTTGTATTCTTTGCATATAAAGTATTGGATTAGTGGCAATAAGAATAGTCGCTTGATTATTACGCCAGAAACTCATAAGTTGGGACTTATTCATTGTAAATGATGTAGCCACATAAGTTTGTAAGTTATGTCATTGCATGACATTTAGATTCTACACTTGGTTGAGATACAACACTTTTTTTTCTTATTTTTACAAGTGATAAGATTATTTCCAACAAACCACAGCACGCTATAGTCCACTATCTATTTACGTTAGAACTTGCCTAATCAACATCCGAAAACCATCAATTCCACAATGATTATGATCTCAAGATTCCACATCTTAGAGCTGCTTTGAAGAGTTTTGAATGAATTGCAATGAGAAATCTTGGGAGATGACACAAATTGATTAAATCATTTAAAAAATTGGGAAATGACACAAATTGAATGAGGCCCTTACTAGCAAGGTGATATGTGGACGAGTTATCTTTTACAGTTCAATTATCCAACTACCTTTTTCTAATCTTTCTTAATCAATAAAGATATCTCATTCAACTCCTAACTTCACATTTGATATTATAGGGCATCGTATGGTTTTGCTTCAGCTAAACTTGTTTCATATAGCGTGTTTAGAATGTAAACTGTCTAGGATACAGAGATACCTATTTTCTACTTCGAGAGATCTCAATCCCCATGAAATATTTCAAGGGACTTATCTCCTTTGTTTGAAACCTCATGCCGAGAAAAGTTTTTGACATACCGATACCAATATTATAAGAACTAGGAATTGCTGTATCATCATTATGTACAACTAAGCAAATATACCCATAGATACTTCAGAGAATATTGAGTGATCGTATGCACTTCTTTGCAAAACAAAATTCAATCACATCACTAAGTCAATTGTTTTTGACTATATCTCATAGGGAAGAAAATAGATTTATGGATGGAATCAAATATTCAATATTTATAGACAAGAGTATTTGGTTATTGGGGAAAAATCAATATACTTTTAATGTCAAATCAGGATCAACTAGGCCGGAAATAAAGGATTGGGTCGAACTCTTCTTTGGTGTCAAGGTAATAGCTATGAATAGCCATCGACTCCCGGGAAAGGGTGGAAGAATGAAACCTATTATGGGACATACAATGCATTACAAACGTATGATCATTATGCTTCAACCGGGTTCAAACTAGGCATGGGTCAATTGTACTTTTGTAGTTTTTATGCTTTCCTTGACTCTTCTCGATGAATAAGTGTTGATGGTTGCTCCATCGGAACTTCCTTTTAATAAGTCACTGTATGAAGGAATGCATCATCAACATTAAGTTGATGAAGGGGCTAATGGTAGGTGGCTGCTGGACAAATGAATAATCTAATAGAATTTAGAAACCATTGAGAAATTCTTAGAAAACTATACACACGAAAGAAAGCAAAAGAAGAGAGGAGCAGAACTTGAGGTGGCAGAATCAGCTCACTGACTGACTACCTTGACTTAAAGAATCAGTCTGGCCTTTAAGTGAGCAATAGATCCATCAGGATTCATCTTGACTGTAAAGACCCATTTGCATATAATTACCTTTTTATTTGAAGTTAGAGAGACCAAATCTCATGTATGATTTTGGTCGATTGACATCATCTCCTCAAATGCTTGTTTTAGCTTTGTATAATATTGAAACAAAGTTCTGCCTCTCTACTTATCACAAGAAGTTTCCAAAATCCACTTATGATCATGATATACATCTTGTTCACTGGCGTACAGGATTTTAGATAGTCCTCCAGTTCTTTCACACTATCACAATGATAACTAACATCATCTACCACTGGGTCCAAGGTATTCTGGATTTGATTAAAGAAATAATCATCCTCAGTGAACCATCTTTTTTTAATCTCTATAGTAGCCTCAAATTTTGGAGGTGGATCATAAGTGTGAATCAGAGCTTATTTGCTCTATTTATTTTTCTTTATAGACTGCAGGATATATATACATGCATAGGGTTACATTATAGGATAGAAATCTGTACAGATATGGAAATATAATCCTACAGATATAGAAATATAATCCTAGGATCCTACATATC
>JAOSBL010000212.1:22950630-22963820 GCA_027568915.1 Erythroxylum roraimae
CCAAACATCAAATGACAAACAGCTAATGCAATCCGCTGGTCAAATCAGCTGATAGAATCAGCTATCAGCTAACAGCTGATAGAATCAACTAACAGCTAATGCAATCAGCTGTTTGCCAAACAGGGCCTTTGTGAGAGATTTGTACAAGATTCTTTATAATAAGTACCTGTTTAAATCTTTACAACTTTTTGTTTCAATTATTATAATTAAGAGAAATTGCCTTAATATATTTGATAAGACTTTACTTCCTCTCATATGCCTAATGGATATATTGTTCTATAGTACATTACTATTTTAACAACTATACTAAGTTCATTAAAGAACTTCTTGATCTAAATAATCATTTTCACTAAATAAAAATTTATTATAGCATTATTGACAATTAATACTATATTAAAACATTTCTAACTCAAAATAATATTGTTTTAAGTAAAATATATTGCAATCTTAGAGCCAACTAACAATGATTCTAACTAAGGTTTGGAAAACTTGGGTACTTAAGCTGTAGGGCACCCTATAAGTTTAGTGTCCTGATAGGCAGTACCTTAAACATTTGGATTTCTAAAACCTGTATTTATGAACAAGTTACAGATCTCATTGGTCAAGACTTTTCAACATTCATAACATATCAAAACTAATTGGATAACTTAGGGATTCAGAGGCATTCATTTGAATTCTTTCACATTTCAGTTGAATCTAATTCAATCCTAGTCTTGAAGTTTTTAATTTCAATTCTTAAATAATGATCAATGACAATCTAACAAATTTAATCAAGTTGTATAATGAAAAGATAACTCTAATACTATTATTAAGAAATCAAGTGCCATCTAACCTTATATAGAGCAAAATAAGAAAGAAACTTTTTTAAAAAAAATTTAGAAAGTCAAGATTATTTTAAATTTTATAATATGATTCGTACATAAAAGAATAAAGCATAAAGGTAAATTGTACTTTATTGTGTAGCTTAATTATTTTTCTTTAAAATTTTCTCAAATCGTATATGAAATGTTCATCATAACCATTATAGTCACACAAGTGTTTGACCTATAGCAATATCCATACGAACAATTTGAAAAAACTCTACAAGTGTGCAGAAAGGAATAAGCAAGAAGATTAGCTCCTTTAAAGACTACACGTATTTATATTAAGGTTTTTAGATCTTTTAATAATTCAATTAAAATATAATTGAAATTTTATATAAATATAAATATAATTTTAATTAATTAACAATGGAACCAAAATTTCAAATTTTTATATTTAATCATAGAAATTTTCAAACTTTACAAACAAATCCATCATGATTTATTAACTTCTTCTCATCAACCATTCGTTGTGTATGATCTAGTAGGTTCCTAAATACTTTGGCAAAGAATATAAATTATAACCTTAAATCCTATTTGATTTATATTTAATTATCTAATTAAATAATTTATAGTTATAGATTAATGCTAACATTTAGCAATGCATCATGATCAGTTAAATATTAAGAATATTAAAGTAGTTTTGATTAAAATTTTCATATATGATTTTTTTCCGTATAATTCATTCATTTCATCATATAATGTTTCAGTTAAATAGAGTATGAAATTAATGTCTATTATATTTGAGTCCAACAACATTAGTCCTCCAACGTTAATAATTGATTCTATTAATGACATTTGAAAACTGTTTTCAATTTGTCATTCTACCTTAGTCAAATATTTCTCGAATCAATATTAAAAAATAGATTATTCCCCTTAATTACTTTAGACTAATAAATTCTATATTGACCACTCAACTACCTCCATATAGTCTATACTATATCTAATGACTACCGATTGAGTTATCTTTGATAAAGATAGACCATAAGTAGTATAAAAAATAGCAATGTCTATATAAGAAACTTTAGATATCTGAAGTTAAAGAATCACTTATAAAATTATCACAATAAGAATTTTCATAGACATACAAGTATATTGCAAATAGAATTCTCATATTGGGTTAGTTTAGTAAACTTGTTCTCTAATAATCTTAGTTTAGTGAACTTGTTCTCTAACAATCACCACATGTTTGTTTAAATATCTCTACGCTTCAGTATGTTAGATCAACTATTTCCTTCCTAAGGAATAAACATAACATAGGCTAGTCTTTTTATATTTTATTAATATCCAATTTCAATATAGCAATTTCAAAGAATAATTTAAAAATAAAACATAAATATAATATTAATTACATAATTACGATCTTATCATAATTTCATTTACAATATAAATTTATTCCACAAAATTTATCTGATAAGTCAGGTAATTAAATAAATATGCATAAAATAAAAATATCTTTAAATAGTTATATCATAAAATTATAATTAACTAATTGACTACGGGATATACACTAACAACTTACAATCAATACCTTTAGCTATGATGGCTTTTAAGAATATATGATTGAAATTACATCTTTTACTCCTATCACTTAATTTTAAATCTTAATTAAGGTGAAGTCAGGTTCAACCTTGAGCAAGGGCACGAAAGACATTTATCTAAGACCCACTCTTAACCTATCTTTATTTTGTCGCATTTTATTCTTTATAAAAATTTACTATTGACACATACAAAATAGAAGGAGACAAATTATGGATCTTTTTTTACTTTCTTGGGGGCTTATAAAACATTAGTAATGTGGTGGGGTGAAGTGTTAGTTGTTTCAAATCTTTCACAATTGGAGATACGGAGAGACTTATAAAGCAAGGATAGGGTCAGGTTATTGACACCAATCAACTAAAAGGAAAACAAAATCTACAAAATAAGGTAGTCAGTCAGGTCGTAACACACAGCGTCAAAAGGGCTATAAATGCATATATCCATGAACATGATTCACAATGTTTTGATCTTATTCGGCTTTGTCGTCAAGCCTATTTACGTGTAGCTTGGTGCGGTAGATGGCGACAGCAAAGGCGTAGACACAGGTACCATAGCTGGACCGAAATTAGGTGTTCCAACAACATCACTTCGTTGCTCAAAACAATCGATTGGATGCTCAGACACCATATTACATTCTTTCCGGCTCCTCTGAAGTCGCTTTTCAGGCAAACAATTGCGACGATCATCGAATATGATGCCTTTAGATGTCAGATTCATGCAAATACCTTGCTCCTCACAGAAGAAGTTGTATGAAAATGTGAAGTTAGCCAAGTTTGGGAGTATACAGACGCCCTCTGGTACAAGTCCACTCATCATATTATGTGCTAAATTTAGCTGCTCCAAGTGAGCCAATCCTGCAAGACTGTAAGGTATAGGACCGACTAATTTGTTATAGCTCACATCAAAAACTCTAAGTTTATAGAGATAGCCAACTTCTGGTGGCAAGCAACCTGTCAAGTTTGTGTTGATTATTAGTAGTTCTTCTAGAGTATCTGCGAAGCTGGCTATACTTGGAGGCAGGCAGCCATTAAAGTTGTTATTTGCAAACACCACCACTGAAGCTGAAGTTCCACCTAGAAAAGCTGGAATCACATTACTAAAGCGATTGTTGTTGAGAAAAATTGCGTCCAGTTTTTTTTGGAAGAGTTGAGGCGGCAGGGGCCCTTCGAATTCGTTGTAGCGAAGGTCGAGAAAGTTGAGCATTGGTAGGGAAAGTACAACAGTTGGGAAAGGCCCAACAAACCTGTTGTTACTAAGATCAAGTTCATATAGAAGTGAAAGGTTGGCTAATGATAATGGGATGACGCCACAAAAACGATTGCTGTTTAAGTGGATGAGCGCTACATCAGCGAGAAGGCCTAGTTCTTCAGGTAGGAAACCAGCCATATCAGCAAAGTTGAGGTCAATTCCAGCTACAACTTTGATTTTAGGGTCATCAAGAGAAGGTGCACAATATATGCCTTTGTATTGGCATACATCAAGACCATCCCAGTTGGAGGTGAAGTTGTATGGATCAGAGAAGATCACTCGTTTCCAGGCTTGAAGGGCAATATAAGCTCGGTTAAGCTTTGCGTTTGATAGAGAGTGACCGTGTGAACGTCGGTGGTGACGGCTGGAGTAACTGTGCTTTGCAGTAGCCATGGAAGAGAGGTGCAGCAGAAGGAGAATCACTAATGTACAGGTGGTCATAGATTGAATTAGAATGGTTGAAGCCATCGGATTTCTATCTGTGGGTTTGTGCTGATGGTAAAGATTGCACATATATTTATTTATACCGGGAGCATGTCAAATGGATTATGTTTGTCTTGGGGTTAATCATCTTTTTGTTTTTTTTTTTCAATGTCAGAGCTTGATTTCTTTCCTAGACAACAATGAGCGCCAACAAAAAAAAAAAGGGGACAGAGAAAGAGAGCCATTACAGCGACAGTTAACCGTTACAAGAGATGGATGTTTGATAAATACAGGATGTGAGAATCCATTTAAGTTTTGCTCTGAAAATGGAATTTAAATAGCATTGACATCTGTGAGGATGATGCATATAACAAAGACTTATCATCTATCCCCTGTAATTTTCGGCAGTAGTTCGAGTGGAGCAGGAGAATGACAGAATTATGGGGAGCCAAGGAAAATGAGAGGTTTGCTTCGAGTGAAAGGGATAAATATTTGTTGATCCCAGTCCAAGAGATGCTACCAATTTTCTAGAGAGTTGCTTCAAGACTTAGCAACCAATTTTCTAACTTTAGCCGCCTGAAAGGATAATTGGGATATCAATGGGCGGCCAGGCTCGGGCTGCTCATGGCCCAGCCCAGCCCGCTCTCAATCCTTGTAGCTCGTGGTTCAGCCCGGCCCGCTTTCAATCCTTGTAGCCAGTGGCTCAGCCCGTGATTCGTTGGGTTACGGGCGAGTCGGACCAAACCTAACCTGCCATTTATATATTTTTATAAAAGAATAAAAAACATGTTTTGAAAAAATAGTCGGGCTACAGGTTGGCTGCCCGTAGTCAGCTGTGACTCTTAGTTTTGCCATCCCTAAAAGATAATATCTAATGACCAGTGGAATTATATGAGAGAAAAAAAAAAGAGATTATTACGTATAGTTTTCAGCATTCTCATTTAATATTGTAATCGAGAAAACATTAACTGTTAATTTTAAAAGTTCAAATTTCAACCACTAAATTGACACAGTACTCAATATATTAAACACAAAATTCCTTAAATTGGACTAAACATTATCTGAATAATTGGGAAAGTCTTATTAATATGCTAACGTAGTGACATCCAACAAGTCTCCTGCGAACAAAAAAACATTTATGCAATAACAAATAACAAGCCTAGTAAACAAGTACTGTACTACATAGATTCGTAATTAACAAAATTTTGGCAAATCCATTTTTCTTCCCCACTTGAAAAACATTCAATTCTGGGGAGAGAAACTAAAGTAAGACTCCAAAAGAATATAATCAAAGTCACCAACATCTTCTTCTATTAAAAATCTAAATCATAAAAATAAAATCCTTCACAAGAAAAAGTTTGAATCTAAGATAGTCATGTTCATGATAGAAGGAAAACATGGAAGTTACACTTTTGCAGCTGATGTGCCTAAATATGCACATATTCCAAAGTATCTTATTTGATTTCATGTCAAATTACTGAATTTTACACAATTCTTGACATATTTTCAAATAATCGAACATGTTTCACCTTGGGATGAGATTTGTTAAGAATTATAGGCTATTCCAAGCAAAAATATGAAGAAAATCACAATCCTTAGAGGGATGCAATTTAACATCCCGTTTTCATACTAAGAGTTAAAATCCTAGATTTGTCTAATTGAGAAAATAGCAATGAGAGATTAGAAAAATGCATTTCATACTTATGCATAATATAACATACACACACACACACACACACGTGAATATTGATTTTTGCACATTAAAATGATTGTGCATGCATTCATTGATATTTTTCGGATATAATTGATCTATAAATGTGATTATATTTGGAATTGTGAATTATATGTGCTAAAAATTGATATGGAGAGTATATGTATTGACTCAGAATTTTTGGTGAAAATATGAGAATTTTCTGAAATGTAAGGAGTATTTTTGAATTATGAAAAATGCTAAGTGGCAGAACAATTAATGAATAGTAGTAGAAATAAGAGTCAAATGGCAATGAAAATTTTTATAAATGATATTGGGATTTAATGACTTATGTCATTGAAAATTGGGAGACAGTTGGAGTAGAAATTGAAGACAAATAGACTAGTTAATAAAAGACCAAGAAGAGACCTTGAGAAAGTGACACTTGTTTTAAATTACGAAATTCATTAATTGAAAGACCCACATTATGGTCTTTCACTTGTCTTTTACGAGACGTGTTTTATTTCTCCATCTTCTTCTTTTTCTTCATCTTCTTCATGTGCTCTCTTCTTCACTCACGACACCTCACTCTCACCCTCATCATGTTGACTTTTGTCCAACTTTTTCACTTTGCTTCTTCAAGATTTATTGACTTATCCATCTTGTTATTAAAAGACCCAACCTATTCCACCTTAAAAGGGTGATGATCGTATATGTTGGAGGAGCTACAGTTTCATGGTGATTGAAGAAGCTTTGGGTTAATCAAGTAAGTAACCTATTAATCTTCATGGCTTTGATGAATGAAACATGTTTTGATGATAGTTAGAGGTTAAATGTTCATAAAATGAGGATGGGTACATGCTAAAACATGAATGAGAAATGTAGGCAGATTCATATCTTGCTTTGGTATTTTGATGGGTAATAGATTATGGAATGATATAATGTTGGATTAAGTGAGTAAATGGTGTTTAAAGTGTGTTGGAAAAATGTTAGTTGTAACATTTTTCACTGATTACGCCTCTGTAATTTAGCCATAATTTGTTATGTAGATATCCAAATGAGATAATTTTTGATTTGGATTAAATTAGAGATATATGGCTACATTTTTCATGAAGACATCGAATTTGAATTCTGTCTTTAAGAGTTTCAAATTTTGATGTAAAATTGAGTACTGGGTGCAGTAAATTGATGGATGAATACATGTGTTTATGTTCTGTTTTGAGATTTTGAAAACTATGAGTGATGAGTTGTTATGTAGATGTTATGAGTTGTGAATTAAGGGTATAATGAAAGTGAAATTTATGTTAACCAAGATGTTGAGTTATGTACTTGAAAGGAGATGAATTAAGGTGATAGTTAAAAGTGAAATGAAAGTGGAAATGAAGTGAATATGTGTAGAAAGTTGATGAAATATGTATGTATGTATGTATATGTTCTGTTTTTAGTGTTCATGATCAATCATGGACTATAATTTTTTTATGGATGATATTGAGTTGAAATGGAGTTAAGAATGATGGGAAAATGATGAGTATTAAACTAGAAATGATAGATCAAGCATAAGGTGTTGAATATAGTAAGTAAAGAGTTAGAAATCTGGAAACTAAGGATGCAATTAGATATGTGTTGGGGAAAGTGGCACAACTTTTTCTATAAAACTCGCATTGAGGTCATTTAAGCATGATTTTAAATTTCTACAATTCTACAAGGACTCAAGAAGAGATTTAACTGTCTAGAGGGTCAAATTTTAAGATTTTTGTAAGAAACCCATAAATGTCCGCTCAACGAACATGGATGTCCACCTAACGGGCATTCTTTGTTCATTTGGTCTTAATTAAGGCTTAAATGGAGCTTACATTAAACCTAGAATGATGCTTGGATCAAGTGAGTAATGTGTGATATGTATGAAGTGATAATTGGGGTTATAACATAGTGAATGAATTGATGATATCAAAGTACCAAAGGCATGAGTATAATATAAATGAAGTTGTTCATATGATTATAGTTATGATTCAAAGGAGTTGAGTAATATGTATGAAGTGCTTAAATGTGAATGAGAATTGGGTATTATGAGAGCATATAATGTTAGAAACGAAATGACAAGAAATTGAGTTATGATATTAGAATAACCAAGTTTTCTTGAGGTGTAAGCCTAAGAATAACCTAGACACATACAAAGGATAAGAATTGAATGGTGAACTTAGAATGATCATGTACAAATGAAGTGTAAACCTAAGTTTAATTAGACGCATATGATTTATGAAATGTAAAGGAACATAAGATGCGAATTTAGATAATATACCCAGGATTGTCATTGAGCATGCATTACACACAACGCATATACATATGTATATAATTGAGTATTCATAAGATTATGTAATTAATAATGTGTGTGCAATATGTGTATGGCATAATGATGATACAAGATAGAACACCTGCATCCAAACATTTTCGGATCATGGATGCTAATGCTAATCTGGAGCGTACTGTGATTCGACCTAGATGGTCTTGCTTTAAATAATTGTCTTGTTTAAATTTTGTATTGAATTATTTTGTAAATGTGATTGTGTTGATTCCGGACTTTGAAAGTCTGAGGCATTTGATGTATGAATAATATTGGAAGTGCCCATTGAATGTGAATTGGACTGACTATGTATTTTCTCAAGTTAAATGTTGAATGCCGGACTAAGATTCGATGACATGTGAAAGTGAATGTGTAAAGTGAAATAAAGTGACTGATTGATCTTATGTGATTGATGCATTTCATTAAATGGATGCATGATAACATAAAGGTTATTATGATCAGAGTAGTCATCAAAAAGAGCTTAAAGCTCAGAAAGCGAAAAAGAGCTTAAACCTCAGAAAGTGAAAAAGAGCTTAAAGCTTAGAATGTGATTAAGAGTCAAAGGCTCACTATGTATTATAAGCCCAATATCTCCAACAGATACGGGACAGTTATCAATGAGCCCAGTATCCACAATGGATACGGGACAGTTATAGGCACTCGGTCCTAACAATAACAATTAAAAGTGAGTCTCATGAGCACTGCATATGCAGATGATATGTATTATTTAAATAGTTTGACTGATTTTTAAATGTGATATATGTTTTAAGTAAATATGAAATGTATGTGACTCGACATGAAGAATTGATGAGGTGGTGTGAATTATATGATTATATGAATTGATGTGTTATATGTTTGAGTGAGCCATCGAGGATGGTCCATTTATTGAGTTCACAAAACTCAACCTAAAATTTGCAATTTTTTCAGGCTTAAAGAAGATCTCTAGTTGGATAAATTGGAGTCTAGCCACTGCATTCGAATAAGAGATAAAGGTCGGGATCAATTCGCGTCTGAATTTGCATTTCTTTATTTTTGTATCAAAATATGTATTCACAAGTATTTTACAATGTGTATGTAAATGATTTTGTAATGTAATGACATTATGACTACAAGTATTTTGTATCTGTAATGAGCCCAAATGGCTATTGAAATTATGATGATATGTATAATGGTTGTAACATTACGATTGAAAATGTTTATAAATAAAATAGGTCGAAAATTCCATTATTGATTTCCTGCATATGCGTGTGTTATTTTTAAAAAAATCTGTAATAAGTTTGATTGATTGACTATCTTGCATGCCACCCTCGTAGAGTATATTCTCGAATACTGTTAGTATGCTCGAGGATATGCACTATGAGAGTGCGGTGCTACAGCAACTTTAAGATATTATACTATTTGATCTTGGTTTCTTGTACTCCTATCAAGACTAGCTTTTTCTCCAAGATAAAATCTCTGATAGCACTTGTCAAGTGCACTACAAAATTTATCTAACTCTGTACACTAAAAACTTATAGATATGGTGAGTCGGGATCATATCCATAGGGAGTGTTCGATTAATCTCGTAATGAAAATAATTGATACAAAGGAAATAAAAGGGGAGTTTTCGGTTTAACACAATTGAGAAAATAAAGTAAAATCAAACTAGCAAAAACAAATTGTTGTAAATAATCGAAAATGATAAAATTGATGAATCTGTGTGAAACCCGATTCTTGGATCAATCTTGACCTATACATGATTAAACATGTTTCATTATTATAATGCTTTCACACCTTTCCTAGAACTATTGATCGTAGGCTAACAATACATTCTGCTAATCTCGGTTTTCCTTTAAGTCGTGTTTAAATAAGAAATGCTCCTTAATTATACCTAACTACCGAATAACTAGGATACAATTGGGCAGTCATATTAAGAAATAGAAAATGGACCAATCTAAGCAACAACTCATTTAACCTAGGCTACGTTATTCCTAATGATTAGAAGCCATTATTTGCTACATACGAATCCAAATACATCAATTACAGATTGTAAAAATGATTCTAACAATGGGTTCACAATATAAACAATCTAATAATAACAAGAATATGATTATCCATACACGAATACCCAAAACGATCAAACAAAAGATAACGTAAACAATTCTGAGAGAGAGATGCAATATTAAACAAAGATAAGATAAGTTTAACTGTGCATCCTAGGCGTCAATTTTACCTTCGAAGCGGTGTTGAAATGGTTAGCCCTTCATCTTATCCATCAATCTCCAAGCATCAGCCATGAACGCCTCTATCTCCACTGAAAACTAAAGAGAAATGAAGAAAATCACAGATTTGGTCACTTCTGTCTGAGTTCTTCTGCATTTGTCACAACCTATTGCTTTTTATAGTAAAAATTAGGTTTAAAAGTGGACAGTTGGCTTTCTCACCACCGTGCCTGACGTCTCACGAGTGTGGGTGAGACATCCTTGCATAGGCATGAGAGTGGTCTCATGGCCATACAATTGGTGTGGTCGTGAGCTCTTCCATCTCTCATTCTTCATTGCTATGCTTTATTTTGTCTCTTCTTCTTGTACCATGAGGGTAATACAGTATGAACATTGAGAAGATGACTCAATAGGTATGCTTTGGGGTCACTTTAGCTCCTTTACTTTCGAAATGTACCTAAAATCAAATATGAGCTAAAGTGAGAGTCTTGAGCATTTTAAGACATTAATCACTAAGTGTAATGGATTAAATGTATCAACATTTAAGCACATATCAATCTCTAACTGCATCAAGCTTATCAAGGTTGTTTAAACCGCTCCCTTTGCAAACTAATATAGTCATTATCCAATGATTAAGGTTTTTGGATCCTTTGTTTTATTTTGCCTCTCTATTTTCCTCTGTCTGCTACTTTACGCTTCGCTGAATTCCATTTATAAAATCTTATTGCAATATATATGAGAGTCTGTAAAAATTTCTTTATATATCATATATCATTCCTTGTTTCAAGTTACTTATTCATAAATGCCAATTTTTTTGGATATATTCCATCGATGTTAAATTTAATCACTATAAATTCTATAATAAATATTTAGACAATTAAATATGACTTAACTTTAAGGTCTAATAAACCGAGTGAAGAAGCATTTTGTACGTTTATTTATCTATGTTATTATATAAAAGATTAAAGAGTTTACGAAAATATAGGAACATAAGTTATTAGGCCAAATTAGATTTTGGTCTATGGTTTTGATAATAATAAAACATACTACTTTTACTATTTTTATCTTTAGTGGTGTTAGTAAGTTACATTAATTACATTGGTCCTCCTATGATTTTCACCTTTTTCCACTTATGTTCCTTATTATTAAAAAATATCACGTACTCCCATAAAGTTTGATTTTTATTTCATTTACATCATCTGATTTCATTATTTATTATAAAGTTTAATGAAGATTAGACAAACAATGTTATATGGCTTGATTAAGAGTTACGTGCCATAACACTTGCTATGATTATGCCATGTAACACACGGTCTCAATTGTTATCGTCTCCCAAAGTTGTGACATCATTCATATACAAGACAAACTCATTTTTATGTATTACATCTCCTAAATCAGACAATATCTTGTGTTACGTGGCGCAAATATGATAAGTGTTGTACCACATAACATCTAATTAAGCTACACAATATCTTTTGTCAATAACATTAGAGGGTATGAGTGAAATAAAAACTAAATCTTAGGGGATATGTAATAGTTTCTAAAAGTCAAGGATTTAAGTGAAGGGTCCAAATTACAAAATGGTATGATGCAATCAACTCTAATAAGTTTATTTGATTAGTTGGTATATCACCCAAAATTAGTGGGTTACACGAGCCAAATCAGTAAATAAACCAACTTTCAAAAATAGTTTAAGCCACTAATTATCAACACTCTATGTTTTTCAAAAGCACTAAAATACTCCATTTTCATAAAACTCCTATACAAATCCAGTGAAAAAAAACAAATCAGCTATTATATGGGAGGAGACAATCAAGTATCTAGTGAACATCAAAATGGAATGTCAAATGGACTATAAAGCACTCAAAATCAATTAAGCTTCACATCTGGAAAGAAAGGAATTGTAGGATACAAAGCAAAAGTATAGAGTTGGTTTTTGAGGAGATCACTCTTCAAATCTGACTAATATTTTACTAGCAAGGGGAATAGCAACTAAATTATCCACCAACAGTAGAATGAGATGGCCACTACCCTAAACCACAGGGTTTAAGCTGATTACTGGGAACCATTATACCCTGTAATCTTGACTAGAACTTTTGTTTCTTTGCTTATACATATTTGTTTATTAATGAAATCCATTATTTTTTAAAAAAAGTTATACAAATAATTTGTTTATATATAAAATGGCTTCAATCTTTCTTGTCCCTAGTGCATTTTGTTGGGAAACCAGGTCTGGATCTGATCTGACCGCAGCGGAATAATCATGAAACTTTTTTGTGATTTTTGATTTCCTGAAAACCAAGATCTATTTAATTCTATAAAATGATTAACACAAATCATAATAAAGCTTAAATTTAATTCGTACCTTATTCCGAAGCTTGATCTTTATCTTATTGTATCCCTCGAACCATTTCCGAAATTGATCCGTCTCAACCACCGTAGCCGTACAAGTGTCTAACATCTAACGGTATCCACAGAATAGGTTGAGAGAACTCTATAACTTTTACAGATAGGGTTAAGCATGAAGTGCTACCTCATAGAGCTCAAGCCTATTTATAAAAAGCTTTGGACGATTTAGTAATTTAATTGAAATTAAATATTAATTTTAATTAAACTTTAATTAAAATTACAAATAATTTTAATTAAATACCAATTATGCCCAAATAAGTTTCAATATCTTATATTGATCCTTATTTATTAAATATCTCATATTTAGTCATAAAGTTTCTCAAACTTTATAATCAAGTCCAACTTGATTAAATCAACTTTGCTCTCTCCAACCTATTCTATATGTGATACCCATTAGGTTCTCAAATATATTGGCAATAATTATAAATTCTAATTCTAATTCATAATTAGAATTAGATAAATTAAAACTCCTTTTAATT
>JAOSBL010000212.1:23022189-23035037 GCA_027568915.1 Erythroxylum roraimae
ATAATAATAATAATAATAATAATAATAATAATAATAAAACCAAACATATTTTTATTTTCAGTTTTTTATTAGAAATCCCAACCAAACAGGTTTTTGTTTTCAGTTTTATATTGCAAATCTCAACCAAACAGGTTTTCGTTTTTTTAGAGAAAAAAAACAGAAACTAAAAACAGGAAATAAAAACCAAAAACAACAACAGAAAAACAAAAGTGGAACCAAACAGCCCCTAAAATTAAGGTTTGTCTCTCATTTATTTTAATAATAGGGGTAATTAGAGGGATTTGGCTTATTTGATATCAATCGGTCGTAGAGACTTAGGTATTACTTCCAATCCTTCAGTTTGAAGACAACTCAAATCTTAAACTTAAATGTAGGATGGTTATGACAAACTTTTGCAAATAGATTTAGGTTGAGACATCTTTTATACAATTTTATATACAAGAAAAGGATTAGAAGTTTTTTTCGATATTCAAATTAAGGCACAAAAGTATTTGAATTTAGAACATGGAAAATATAATTTGAGAAGCTTCAAAGTGCTAAAGGAAGACAAAAAAGGAGAGCATTCTAATCATGAAATTGAAAAAAAAAATCATGCTACTTAGAAAATTGCTAAAGGAAGGAAAAGAGGAAGAAAGGCTTTTGAGATTCAATACATCACTAAGCATTGTAATTGATTATATCGTAGATAATTGTTTAGTAGAACGACAATGTATGCACCTAATTTTTTCTCATATAAAAACTAATTGTTGTTTACAAAATTAATTAATTAATTAATTATGTATATGTATGTATATATGCATATAAAAAAAGAAAGATGAAGAAAATTAAAATTCTTTTAAACTTATTATCCTTATATTTGCATTGGTTCATATTGATATTTTTTGTATTTTGTGTTGGGGGAGCTTCAAGCAATAATACCCACAAGATTTTGAAATTGTTTAGCTAATAACAAACTACTTAAATAACAAAGACGACTGAAATAACAAACACATGATCTTAACGTGGAAAATCTTATAATGTAAAGGTAAAAACTATGAGACAAAGTGACAATAAATCCACTAAATCAAAATAACAAGATACAAGTGACGAAGATTTCTAGCTAATCACTCCCTCACTAGATAACTACAACAGAACCTCTCTTTTAAACTCTCTAAAGCTCTCTACTCTTTAAAAACTAAGGCTCTCATGCTTCAGGATTAAGTAGAAATTGATATATTTATACTAAAACTACTCCCAACTAATTGTAGATATCAAATTCTAATAAATCTGCAGTTTATCAAAGCTATTTGAACCCTAAAACTCATTTTATGTTAAGTGATTTTGTCTCGTACAACTTCTTTCTCTTCCAACTTATCTTTAAATATTTTAAAAGATAAGGCTTATAACATAAAAGGTCACTTATATGGTCATGTATAGTGACCATGTTTGACCTTTAAGCTTTAAAACTCGACATCGCGAAGAAACACAGTTATATACATTTACAGGGTCAACTATACATGACCGTGTCCTTTCAACTTCGATACGGTTATAGAAGTTTACAAGTTATTCACAAGATCGTGTTCACCATTAATATGGGCATGTGACTTTTAAACACAAGCATGTTTTAGAAACAGCTTCCAATCTTCAGTTTCTGCCTTAAAATTATTCGAAATTTTTTCCTTTTGATCCAATGAGACAACTATGAACTCTGGAGTCCATATTTAGAGGAATTATTCAATTAAACATCCATAAAATGGGGCTGGATACACAATAATCTCCTTTACAACCCATTTTGGAGGAGAAATCTACCACCCCATAAGTAACTTAAATGTCATCTTCGTGAGCTTACAAAAAAGCTTAAGTTTACTTTTGGGAACCACTTTCATCAACATATCAATGCCATACTTATCTGTGTAAATCTTCTTCAACTTCATTAGTTGCTCTTCAATTATAGATTGTAACCAATGATGCCTCATATAAATGTTTTTAGTGTAAGAATGATAAATGGAAATTTTACTCAAATCTATAACACTTTACCTATTACAAAACACCATGTACTCATCTTGTTCCATGTTCAATTATTGGAGAAATCACTTCAACTAAAGCATCTCATTGCTAACTCTCACGAATGGAACATATTTCGCCTTAGTAGTAGATAAAGTTATACACTTTTGTAACTTGAATTTTCAAAAAATGGCTCCCCTGCAAATTTGAACAAATATCTTAAGGTTGACTTTCGGTTATTGATATCACCAGCCATGTCTACATCTGTGTACTCTTCTAGAATTGGTTCACCACCTCTAAAACTCAAACATAATTTCGAAGTGCCCTATAAGTACTTAAAGACCCACTTCATTGCTTCCTGTTGTACCTTTATCAAATTGGATTAAAATCTACTCACCAATCTAACAACATGTGCAATGTTTGGTCTAGTACAAATCATGTCATACAATATCAAAAGACTACGAAATAGAGGACATATACTCTAACTCCTTATTTATGGTAGGACAAGTTCTCTTGCTCAACTAAAAATGAGAATCTAAAAGTGTACTTACTGGTTTGACATTTTTCATATTAAACCTCTTAAGCATCTATTCAATATATTTCTCTTGTGACAAACACAACTTTCCTGCCTTTCTATCATGAGTAATCTCTATGTCTAAAATTTGTTTTGCATAACCTAAATATTTCATGTCAAAAGATTGGAATAAGTCCCCTTTAACTTACAAACTATGCCAGCATCTTGTCCAACTATCAACCTATCATCCACGTACAAAAAAAGGATGATAAAGCTACCCCAAAGAATTTTCTAAAATAGACACAAGGATAAATTAAAATTAGTTTGTAACCATTGCTTTTCATAAAAAAATTGAACCTCTTGTTTGAATATCTTGGTTCCTATTTGAGCTCATAAAGACTTTTCTTCAACTTATATACTAATTCCTCTTTTTCTTTTACTTTGATCCGTTTCGGTTGCTCCATGAATGTCTCCTAATCCAAATCTCCATATAAGAAAGTAGTCTTCATATCATGCTTCTCAAGCTCAAGATCCAAACTAGAAACTAAGCCCAATGCAATGTTTATCAACATCATCCTAACCACAGGTGAAAAAATCTTGTTGAAATTGATACCCTTAGTTTGATTATAACCTTTTACCACCAACTTCACCTTATACTTCAGTAGCTTATCATCATCTTTCTTGATCTTAAACACCCATATATTCTTTAAAGCTTTCTTAATTTTGGGAACCTTTACTAATTAATAGTTCTCATTCTTCTTCAATGAGTCCATCTCCTCTTACATTGCCTTAAGCCAAGAATCTTTATCTTTGAGCAAATGCACTTCTTGAAAACTCTTTGACTCCCTATCAACAGTGACTAGGAGATATTCTAAACTAGGGTCTTTTCTTGAAGACTTCTTCTCTCTTATTGGCCTTTAAAGTTAGACATCTTCCAATATTTGAGTAGGTTACTCCCCCTGCTAATAATGCTCATTGACCCTTTTTTCATCATCCACATGATGTGACTCATGTGAATCATTACCATTAGGTTGCCTTTGATTGTTATCATCTCGTATAAGCTCAAGTTTACCTTCTTCACTTGTAGGCTAGTAAAAGGAAGTAGGAACATGAGTCGTGTCTTCATTTTTGAAAGGCCAATTGGTTGAAATCTTATATTTATTGATGAGATTCCCACCCATCTCACGTTTATAGAATAGAAGATTAAGTCCCTGCTTCTAACAACCTTCCACTTTTTCAAGTTATAGAGCCTATAGCCAAACTCCTCATCACCATATCCAACGACTACATAAGGATTAGTCTTCTAATCCACCTTTGACTCTGCTTCTTTGGGCCGTGCTTAAAAGCCCTATATTCAAACACGATTAGATACGAGTAAGTTGGATCCTTCCCTTTCTACACTCTTTTAGGAATGTCAAGATCTAAAGGGACTGAAGGAGTTCTATTGATCATATATACTATGTTTTTGACCGCCTCACCCCAGAAGAACTTTAGTATACTAGACATTCAGAGTATACATTGAACCTTCTCTATGATGGTTTTATTCATCCTCTCAGTAATACCACTGTGCTTTCGGGTACGAGGTTTTGTCTTCTTATACCTTATTCCATGTCTTGCACAGTTCTCTTCAAACTCATTGAAGGTATGCTTGCCTACACTATCGATCCGGATACACTTTAGCTTCCTCTCCGTCTCCCTTTCCACTATGGCATAAAATCTCCGAAAAATCTCTAACACTTGAATTTTTATTTTTAGCATAAAGACCTGAATCTTACATGTAGCATCATTGATAAATGTAAAATAGTATTTGTTATCACCTATGGACTTCACCTTTATAGGAACATAAACGTCAGAATACACCAGCTCCAACTTCATCTTTCTCCTTGTAGACTTCTTATGGAAAGAAACTTGATGTTGCTTTCTAGCCATGTAATGATCACAAGGTTGAGAGAAATTGTAGTCTTCATAGGAATAAGTGATCTTCCAACCAACAACTTAAACCCCTTCTCACTGACGTGTCCCAATCTCCAATGCCATAAATTTGTTAAATTATTTTCTTAATGACATACAATTCTCCAGAACATACCTTTAAGTGTGTATTGTACAAGGTGCAACACAACCCATCACGAGCAACCATTGATGCTCCTTTAGATAGCTTCCACTTGCCATTTTCAAACATGTATCCCTCTTGGTTAAGAACATTCGTAGACAATAAATTGAGCCACAAGTTTGGAATATGTTATACACCTTTCAATGTCAATGTGCACCCAACGCCGATTTAAAGTTGGATGTCCCCCAAACTGATGATGCTAAGCTCTAATTACCCATCTACATGCTTCTAAAATACCACACCTATAGTTGGCGAAGTATTCTCTCCTTGTAACGCAATAATAAGATTCCCCCGTATCAATAAACCAATATGAATTTGAATGAATAATGTGGAGATACTCACTAGTCACACAAATCAATGACGCTTCATCATCTGTACTTGATGTCATTGTTGCATTGCTTTTATCGTCTCCATTCTTTTAATTGTCTTGCTTCTTTTGATCTCTATTTCACTTGTAGCAGAACTTCTTTATGTGACCATTTGTGCAGTAGTGACACATTCTAATCTCCTTGCCATCTTTCGACTTTGACCTATTCTTCAACTTGCCTTTGGGACCTATATTCTTACTTCTTCCTTTTTCTACCATATGAGCTTATATATTGTCGACACTGATCTCCTTCCTCCTAATATCTTTATTGAACATGATCGCTCTAATCACATCCAAAGAAAGCACATTATTCAGAGTAGAGTTGTTAATAGTCACAACCAAAGTTTTCCAACTATCAGATAAATAACTCAATAAGAACAATGCTTGTAATTCATCATCAAGGATAATCTTCATATTGGTCAACTTGTTGATAATTTCCTGAAAATTGTTGAGATACTCTCACACTGATTTCTCAGCCTTCAACTTCAGACTTACGAGCCTTTAAGCTTATCTTTAAGTCTTCAAAAGGATAAGGTTTATAACATGCACGATCACTTACACACACGTATACAGTGATTATGTCCAACCTTTAAGCTTTACAACTTGTCGTCACGAAGATATACAATCACAAAGAGTTACATGGTCAGCTTATACGACCGTATACACTTACATGATTGTGTCCTTTCAACTTTTATACGATTACAAAAGCTTACATGGGTCATGCATACGGCGTGTACATCATTAAGAAGAGTGTACGACTTTTAGACACATGCGTCTCCTCTAAAAATAACTTCCAATCTTTGATTTCTGCCTCAAATATGCTTGAACTTCATTTCTTTAATCCAATAAGATAACTAAGACCTTTGGAGTCTAGATTTAGTGGAATTAGTCAAGTAAACTTCCATAAAATGAGGTTGGATACTTAACATTTTAACTGATTTAGTTTTGTGCGTTAACAATTTATATTTCATTGTTTTTAGTCTTGTTGTAAAATTTCTTTAATTTTATAGGCACTAATTTTTATTTTAAAATTTTAATTAATTTTTGAGAATTATAAAAATTAGGACTAAATTGCAATTTATGCGAGAAAGTAAAAAGCCAAGAGTTTAGAATTGTTCGGAGAAAGAAGGAAATACAAGTATAAAATGGTTGAGAACGAAAATATGGCTAGGAAAACTTACACAATAGCAAGAGAAAAAACAAAAACGTTGAACGGAAGAAGTTGATTGCCAAGCAAAACGATATGGAAAAGGCATTCAAATGACGCATTAAGATATGATAAAGAGATACAAAAACGAAGCTGACAGGTGATAATGCAAAAGGAAACCAAAATGCTATAGATAAAAAAGTTTCATCTTTGAAATGCATCATGTCAAAACAACGTAAGCGAGAATCTTTTTAAAAATTAAAAAGATCAAACTTAAAATTATTTAGAAAAAATTTATTATTTTACACCAACAACTTAACATCTCTATTATTTCTCTGTCAAAAACTCTTACTTAATATATACAGTAACGGAGCTAAAAATTTAAGATAGAATAGTCTAAATATTTAATTTTTTTTAAATTTTAAAGGACCCAGTACATCACTGAATTCTAAATAACTTCGTGTATGTGTATATATATATATATTAAAAATTAAAAATATTTAATTTTTTTAAATTTTAAAAGCTCCAATAATAGCTACATGTGTGTATATATATATATTTTCCTGTGGAACTCCTTGTCGAATGCATCCTAGATATTTATTTCTCCGCTTTTCTTTGAGATGCATCCTACATAGTTATTTCTCCGCTTTTCTTTGCTGCCTCAACAACCGCCTCCTTCGCCTTTCAAAACGAACACATTTCGAGGTAAAGACAAAGTTAATGACATCTCTGGCCCAAAACTCACCGCATAACCAGCATTCTTCTCCTCTGGTGAAGCACGATGGACTATTTGAAATTTCGAGGCTTGGATTCTTCGTCATATACTCTAATTTGTGCATGGTCAAATGAATTACTTTTGATCATTAGGAGCTTGGAGAGATATTTCTTCTTTTGACTTCCATTTACCATGTATGCCAAGTGTCTCAATAAGCAAAAATTTTAACGTGAACTCCTGATTATTGGGCTGAAATAGTTCACTTCAGAAACTAAAACTTGACTAGGATGTGCTTTTGTTAGCCAACTGTTACGAAAACCAATTCAAAGAAGTTAACTTTTCACATTCACGGGCTCTCTTCTTTCTAGAGGGTTTGAGAGCTAGGAACTAGATTAGGTAAAGATTCCTTAGACTTTAAGCGATCAACTCTACTTCTACTTCACATCTTGATAATTTCACAGAAAAATCAATGACATTTGTTTTATAAGACATGTATGTTTTAATTTTTATTTAGTAAAAGCTTGTGATTACAACTTCCGCAACTTCCACCACTTTAAAAAAAAAAAGAAGACTTAGATCTTACATTAACTGTGTAGCATATAATTGAATTGAAAATGATAAAAGTTAGATTTTCAATTAATTTACCTTTAATTTTTTTAAGAAATTAAAAAATTATTGAAGGATTAAAAAGAAATACAACAAATAGAGAGTAGCAAGACTCTCCTACAACTAAAGAAGACATTGTTAGGTGACGCAATCAAAATAAAAATGATGCCACTCTATGAATAAAAACACTGATCAATGTAAGTTGAGATTTATGCCATACGATAGGGTACCAAGCAACCGAGGGCTGTCCTTGAGTTAACCATTCCTTGCTTACCTTGTTTGAAAAGGATCTTGGGTTTTGGTTTAGCCAAGAGTATTTACCTTGGGTTTTGCAATTCGAGGAGTAGGTACGAATGAGGTGATGCACTGGGTTGGAAAATCAACCCATATGTTGTCAGTTATGACTGTACTAACTTTAGCCTTAAGAGGTATATGACTCCAACATTGTACAAAAGTAGAGAGTCGAATTAATGGACCATGACCCGTCCAGTTATCAAACCAAAAATGGGTTATTTTCCCATTGCCGACTCTACATGTCACTCCCGACTCTATAGTGTCCTTAACTTTCAACAAATTATTGATGGAAAAAGATTGGGAGTCTTTAGGTGTAATAAACCACAAAGATTTCCCTTTTAGGATATGAGAATATAACCACTTAGTCTATAGAGAATCTTCATTGCATACAAGTGCCAGATTTTTTTTCAGCATTCAGATCTTGTTGGTAATGACTATAGGAGTTATATCAAGCCCCCTTTCCTTCTTCGGTTTGCAGACCTCATCCCATCTAACTTTAATTAACCTCCCTTTTGAGTTATGTTTACCCCATAGAAACCTCCTGAATAAGGTTTCAATTGTCTTCACTACACTTTTAGCTAGTAACATACTAGTCGACCAATAGACTTGCAAGAAGATCAACAATGATTTAATGAGTTGGAGTCTACCTTCAAAAGATAAAACATGTTTGTCCAATGATTAAGTCTCTGTTGAATTTGTTCCACCAAAGGGTAGCATTCAGAAAATAGAAGTCTTCTTGTAGAGATAGGCAAACCTAGATAACACAAAGGATATTGTTTCCTTTCCATAGAAGATATATCAGCTATCTCAGCTTCTAATCCATCCACACTAGTTCTAATCCAGACAATTCACCAAATTGTTTTGGAGAGGACATCAAAATCTGAATTGAAGGAGGATGTGCCTTAAAAAAAGTAATAAATCATCAGTAAAGTAGAGATTAATTAAAGATACTTTCTTGCATTTGATGTGATACTTAAAACCTTTTTCCTTATCCACATTAGACTTCAATAATAAGGTTAGCACATCTGTAACATCCCACTACCACAAGATACATACCCAAACATTCAAGAATATTCAAGTACATATCCTATGATAATGGCATGTTAGAGCAAAAACAAATCTAACTTACACATGGCATCATGTAACATAATCAGAAATCATCAAATTTTAAAACTATTCATTCACAAAGTCTACACTGTCTCCATTAAACAAATATTTGCAAAACCTCATACAGGTTCTAGCAAACTATAAAATAAAAGCTATAACTCTCTGACGTCAGCTGACAGACCTCTGAGTCATAACTAGTCCAAAATGTTCTTCTAATCCAGATAAACACTAAGTCTCCTGTCTCGTACCTGAAAAATCACGTTGCAATTTTTATGAGTTTTGCGAACTCAATGATTGAACCATAATTGATGATTTCACCGGATTCACATATACAAATTACATATTTCACAATTATACATACAGAATATGAATATTTCAAATACTCACATTGTCATGGCAAATCATTTTATCAATGCGAATCAGATCATATATAAACACATACAGATGCATATGAGGCTCTACATTCATTATTAATGTTGTGACCGAGTGCCTATCACATATACAAATACTAACCCATTGGGCTCAGCCAGAAACATATATCACGGAACATAGCTCTACGTGCCAAATCATATATTACGGAGCAAAGCTCTACGTGCAAGCACTTGATACTGGCCATTTCGATCACAATGTCTTTATCTGAGCATGCATTTTATAAAATGCATCAATTCAGAATTTACCATATATCACAATCATGTATAAAGCACAGTCAGAATTTTATAATCATCGGACCTAAGTCTGACATTCAACTTTCATTTAGAATTCACATAGCATAATACAATCAGAATCATCAAACAAATCAGAACACTTTCAATACAATCCCAAATATATACTCCTCGGACTTTAAGTCCGGAATTCAGAAACAATCGTAACAGTTCAATAATTAGAAGGTTAACAAATCAAATTAAATCAATCATAGAAAATTCATCTAGGTTGACTCACTGTACGCTCCAATAAACTATTGCCTGAATGGTCTGGTAATGTCCGACTGGCGTCCGATGTGCTCTTCTAAAATATACACAATACATTCACAAATATCACATTTTTGCACAGATGCACAAGTATTCTTTTATGCACATCAATGTATAGAAAGTATACACAATGCATGTTCAATGACAATTTCGGGTACCTTATTGTAATTTTCATCATCAAATTGATCAGATATCAAAGCCCTCATTAATATCATTTGGTACTTATAATTTGGACTAAAATAAAACAATGTGAAATCAATTTCATAACCTAATTGACCACTTCAGATTTTCTACCCCCATGATTTTGGGTCAACTTTGCACAATTAATCTGATAGGGTAAATGACAAAATTAGGTAAAACTTCCTTCTGGAAAGTTGTTCTTCAATGTCTTAAATTTCTAATGACTCTAAGATCATCCAATTTGATTCAGCATTTTATGAGTTATGCTCATAATACCACAGACTGTGTATATTTGAACATTTGGCTAGTACATGATCATACCCTCAAATTGTACAACTCACATTTTTCAGCTCAGATATCCAAAAATTACAAACCTTATACCAATTTAAAGCTAAGAGAATAAGCTACAAGTTTGATGAAGACACCTCAGTCTAATTCGGCCTACATCAATACAGTTTATTCAATAACCATAGGATATGATTTCCGTCCTTGGTAGTGCTTTAGCTTAAGCTAAGACTCAGTTGCATGCCAATTTTGGAAATCTTAGAGACATAATTAAAATTCGACGTCTTCAAGAAAGTTGTAGACATATGTCTCTAGTTTAATATGAATTAAGAATAAACTTATTTGAAAATCTACAGGCCAAGATATAATCAAAATACTGAAGCATGCTTCAATTTATTAAACCTCATCAACTTCATAATATCATTCGTGAAACCTATCAAATTTCCAGATTTTTATCTTAAGTAGATTTCGGGTTAGATTTGTATGACCATTTTGACCTAGACAATGAGGTATTTAGGCAATACCTTCTACTAAACAAATGTTCCAAAATGTGTTAAGTGTTCAATGACATCAATTTCATGCATTTTGGTTCAGTATCATTCAAGTTATGATAAAAAATCTGCAGACTGTTTTCATACCTCTTCAGAACACCAATCTCAACTTCAAGCCAAATTTCCAGACTCTTAAGGACATATTTTGAATTCAATTCTTTCATGAAAACTGTAGTTCTATGTCTCTAGTTTACTCTAAATCAAACTCCATACAATTTGGATATTCACAGATCAAGTTATGCCCTAAATATAGATGTATGTTCAGTAAAATACTGCATATATCATATTCCAATGACTATAATCCTTCATCTTGTTAATCATATCACCGAATTTGCTTCTTCTTTCACCACCCACGCATGCATCAATACCATTTACGTATGCAACAATCCACAAGCATGAAAATATACACCATTCATGCATGCATTTAGTTCGCTCAAGCCACCCTTCTATTTCAGCCGGGTCTGTACTTCTGTAGAAGTCCACAACCCCTTGCTTTCTCAGCTTATCATATCTTCTTTCTCGCCTCACGGGAATTCTCGGAGGCATCTGAGCAAACTTAGGTACAGGAGACTCTAAATTGACTCCTATAGACTCCATGTCAGCTGACTCTCCAATGTGATTTCCTATGGAAGGTGACTTATAACAAACAAAAGTTGTGATCACTATCGGAATATCTCACTAATTATCATATCTCAACTTATATTTGTCCCTAAAGATGCCAAATCATGCTCTAATACCAAAAATGCAACATCTCACTACCACAAGGTACATACCCAAACATTCAAGAATATTCAAGTACATATCCTATGATAATGACATGTTAGAGCAAAACAAATCCAACTTACACATGACATCATCTAACATAATCAGAAATCATCAAATTTTAAAACCATTCATTCACAAAGTCTACACTGTCTCCATTAAACAAATATTTACAAAACCTCATACAGGTTCTAGCAAAAACTACAAAATAAAAGCTATAACTCTCTGACGTTAGCTGACAGACCTCTGAGCCATAACTAGTCCAAAACGTTCTTCTAATCCAGAATAAACACTAAGTCTCCTGTCCCGTACCTGAAAAACTACGTTGCAATTTTTATGAGTTTTGCGAACTCAATGAGTGAACCATCATTGATGATTTCACCGGATTCACATACATAAATTACATATTTCACAATTATACATACAGAACATGAATATTTCAAATACTTACACTGTCATGGCACATCATTTTATTAATGCGAATCAGATCATATATAAACACATATAGATGCATATGAGACTCCATATTCGTTACTAATGTTGTGACCGAGTGCCTATCATATATATACAAATATTCGCCCATTGGGCTCAGTCAGAAACATGTATCACGGAGCATAGCTTTATGTGCCAAATCATATATCACGGAGCAAAGCTCTACTTGCAAGCGCTTGATACTGGTCACTCAAGTTACAATGTCTTTATCTGAGTATGCATTTTATGAAATGCATTAATTCAGAATTTACTACATATCACAATCATGTATAAAGCACAGTCAGAATTTCATAATCATTGGACCTAAGTCTGGCATTCAACTTTCGTTGAGAATTCACATAACATAATACAATTAGAATCATCAAACAAATCAGAACACTTCCAATATAGTCCCAAATATATACTCCTTGGACTTTAAGTCCGGAATTCAGAAACTGTAATGCCCCCTTATCCTAGAGATACGCATCGGAACACCCAGAGGTCATTCCGGCACATACCTGAGGATAAGGGTACGCTACGATCTATCACTACATTAACTTCACATGGCATCATATCATTATGCGCTTATAAAGCATTAATAGACAATCTGCAATATTTTGAAACCAACTTTTTCCTCATCTTCATTTCTCAAAAATCAAAAGTTTACATTGACTTTCAATCCTTACTACAAGTACGTTTATAAATTCTAGTATCCAAAAATATTCCAGCTGACCGACCTTTGCGCCATGGCTTCACTTTAAGCACGATCTACGCGATAATGGAGCCAC
>JAOSBL010000212.1:23096782-23123035 GCA_027568915.1 Erythroxylum roraimae
ATAATTAATTAAAATATAATTCATTCATTAATTAAAATATTATTAATTAGTTACAATATAATTAATTAAAATATAATTCATTCATTAATCAATAATTATATTGTAACTAATTAATTACAATATAATTAATTAAAATATAATTAATTAATTAATTAATTAAAATAAATTTTTATTTCTTAGTATTTTTACAAACCAACCACTATCAATGGTAATGGTAATCATTCCTTCCTCTTAATCAACCATCATAATTATAATGATAATATCTATTCTCATTCTTTACTATATTCATTTCCATTCTTATTACTATTCTCCTGTACGAACCAACCGCCCCCTCAATATTATTATTTATGTAACGGTATTGGTACCCAATTTATAGTTTGGTACTGTATCTAGGGACGGAGACATATGCCACTGGGCCCCCCAAAATTTTAAAAAAATAAATATTTTTTATTTTTAATAGATATATATACACATAAGGATGGAGTCATCTGCACTGGGCCCCCCAAGATTTAAAAAAATTAAATATTTGGACGCTCCAATCTTAAATTTCTAGCTCCGTCACTGACTGTATCAGTATTAAAATGTAATTTTTTAAATTTATATAACAGTCTTTAAAATTTTTAAAATTTCAAAATAGTACTTTAATTTATTATATTGTAAAATTTAATCATATTATCAAAATTCATAATAATAAAAATTTACAATAACAATAATTTAAATTATTTTTATTAATATTATTTTTCACATATTTTACATATAAATAATACTTATAATTAAAATGAAAAAGATTACTTGTCATCATAGAAATATAAAATTAAAAAATACAAATTATTTAAAATATTACAATTTTATCATATAATAAATAAAAATTACATAAAACATTAAATAAAAAGAATAATAATCTTTTATGATTCTCTAACAATTACAATTTATAATAAGAGTTTGTGTCAAAGAATCAACTAGAAGTGAAACCTAAAACAAAAAATATTTACAATTATATTACATATGTAGAATTTAAAATATATATCAAATATAAGTGAAATTAAAAAAAAAGGAGAACAAAAACCTAGAACTTTATTCAATCGAATACCCGCTCAAATTGTATTGACCTCAATTCTTATTTAATACAAAATTATCATCATTAAGAGGAGACTCATCATCACCATCATTCAAATTCATTGCACCAAATGACATATCAATATTTTTTCATCTAATATTATCTTCCAAGACACTTTCATCTATCAAATTCGATTCCTCATAAACTCAATCCACCAAAATATCGATATGATCAAGGCAAATTGAATCTACAGAACTATTTGTTCTATTATGAGTCCTACTAAACAATAAAATTAAATTATTTAAAATTATAAGAAATTATATCTAACTTAATAATGATAATAACTCACCTTTCTTGAAACTCCAAATTGTACTGAACAAAGACCAAGTCATTCAATCTTTTGTGCTCTATTCTATTCCTTTCTTAAAATAGATGCATTCAAATGTGCTCCAATTCTTTCCACACCCTGTTGGAGTGCAACAAGATGTGAAAAGAATTTTGCAATTCTAAAATACCACTTCGAAATTGGTCCCACCAAGCAACCGTAAAACAAAAAAAGTAGAATTATAAACAAAATAATATGGTGATTAATTTTCAATAAGTATAAAAAGGGAAAAAAAAATACATACCTAGATTAAGTTTGTCTCTTTAACGAATAGCAATTTACATCCCAAAATCACCCAAAGGATCCTCACAAATCTCCATTTATGAGCTTAAAAAATCTTGCATTATCTTATGGGCAGCAACTGTTATAATAATTAATAGCATTCCCTAATTAACTTTAGCTCTCTTTGTAAAACTTGGCCTGAAATAGACATTAAGATTCAAAATTTCTCCAGCTGCAAACAATAGCGATTAAAGTTTCCTTTATGATCTCTTATTGATGACTACAAGATAAGATGTGTACAAAGAAGACCTATTTTTGATATTAGCCTTGATTGCTTCCTTTGCCCTCTCCATGGAATCATTAAAAAACCTATTGTTATCTTCTCATCACTATCCGTCCAGACGAAGTACCCTCACCAAAGGATCACAAACTCGGATGATAAATTGACATTGGGACCAAAATTCATTATCTTTAAGTGTAATTTTATAAACCTCCAACCCTGCATTAGACCTAGCATGCCGAGATGCAACCTACTTATCACTTGCAAATATTTGTCTCAACCATTTCTTCATCATAAGAAAACACTAAAGTGATAAGAAATTCGTTGTAAATCTTGTAATAGCGGAACACGACAAATTCCTACCATCAGTGAAATTCTTTCTCATTAAATTCAAGACCCATGCATAATTGTAGATGAACTTGGTCACCTTTTTTGGTTTCTGCACAGTATCATCAATAATGGGAAAGTATCTAGCATTCGCTATATTTTTCAACACCAAGTTAATGTCATGTGTAACACAAGGAGTCCAACAAAAAAAATTATACTTGCTTTGTAATCTTCTTCTAGCCACTTTATAAATGGAATCATTGTTAGTAATGAATTGAACAATATTTTCTAGCCCAACTTCATTCACAACTTTATCAAATATTTCAAATAGAGTATCAACATTCCTAACAAGGTCACATGCATCAATTTAGGTGTTCTTAATTATACCTAGTCTCCTACACGCCCATGTAAATGATGGTGTATATTCAAGAAACCCTATATTTTACTATAAAAGGATGTGTGTAGAGGTAAGAAAGAGAGTGTCAAAATTTTAAGCAATTTTAAGTCGTAAGCAACATTCAAAGGCCACAATTTTGATCAAAGGATGTGATAAGTGATATTTGTTATATGATTGTCCAATTAATTTTATGTGATAATGTGTATGTTTAGTATGCATACTAGGATTTTTAGCCTAGGTTTTATATTATTTTCATATAACTTGCATATGTATATGATTATATATGGTAAATTGCATGTTAGGTTATAAATGAAGGTTTTTAAGTGTAGGTTTTACATGATTTTTCATGTGTTTTGACGTGTTATATGTCAATGTTTGGGTAGGATTTGGACCTTATTTGTGTTGATTATTAAGTTACTTGAATGTGGACTTGTTGTAGGTTTCAAAGGAGAAAGAAAGAATTTTCTAGGTAGAATTTTCCATCCTATGTCAGTTTAAGCACCCAAAAGGGGTATAAAAACCCAATTTTAAACCCTAGAAAGGCAGACGGTCATGCATCACACAAAAAGGAGGAAATTAGGCACATTTTTTGGTGGATTTTCAAGGGGAATCAAGTGATTTCAGGAGATCTCAATGTTGCCACACCATGTTCCAACTTTGTTCTTCAACTCATAAGCCTTCTATTCTCTCTTCCCTCATTTGTTTTTGTTTATTTATTATATGAAGAAGATGTATGGACTTGTTGTGATGATGTTGTTAATGATTGTAATGGATTTCTAAGTAGATTTTAGGGTTGTTCTTACCATAACTATGTAAGAACTCACTTTGGTTTAATATATGGTTTTATTTAATGCTTATAATGTGTGGACTTTATATGCCTTGCATAGATTCAAAAATTGAGCTAGGAAATCAGTTTAGATGTACCATGAGAGTAGGCAACCTTGAGAGCACTTCGCACATCAAGCTAACATGACATTTAGAGAGAGATCTTCGATGTTTTGATGGCTGTCCAATATGTTACTTCATATCCATTTAGCGATTAAGTAAAGTGCGTACGTTGAGAGATCACATGCTAAACTTTAATCATTATTTCAGGCTTAATTGGTTTGAGTATTGAGAGAGAAAGGGCCAATACATTAGAATTCCTAGGACTAAGCATGATTACATTACCAAATTGAGGGATTACATGGCATGGAGAGAATGACCCTAACCTTTATAATTTGATTCTCTAAACTAAATTGTGTTCTTTTTGTGACATTTTGAAGTGTGTTTATAAGCCTTTAAATTGTGGATTTTTGCAATTTCAATCTCTCATTATTTGGTTTGCCTAAACAAAAGTCAATTTGAATTATAATGTGACTAACCAATCCTTAAGGGAACGATACCTTAGTATACTATTTTATACGAGTCGTATACTTATGGTATAACAACTTCAATTAATTTTAAAACTTTGAGCTAAATACGAAGTAGCTATCAAGTTTTTGACACCATTGTCGGTCAATTGTGATTTGAATTATTTTGATTTGAGCTTTCTTTTTATTTTTATTTGATACTCTTTTCGTGTTTGTAACAAGTGTATGGACAGAAGAAGTTTCAGAAGTGAGAACAAATTAAGCAAGCTTGACATCACTAAGCTTGAAAGGGAATTAAGAAAAGCAAGGTGTCAAGATGAAATCGAAAAGATAATGGAGGATAAAGGAGATGAAGGCAGTGACCAAAGAACGTTAATGGATTTTATATGACTTGGGTTTAATCCAAACCAAAAAGGGATCGCCAGGTTGCTTATTAATGCAAATAATTTTGAAATCAAGCCTGCTTTATTGAATATTTTGCAAACTAGTGTTCAGATATATGGTTTACCACATGAGGATCCACATTCTCACCTTGCTGATTTTTTGAAAATTTACAATACATTTAGGTATAATGGATTATCCGAGGAGGCAGCAAAGATAAGGCTTTTTCCCTTCACACCGAAAGATTGAGCAAAGGCATGGCTAAATTCTCCTAATCTAGAGCTGGTAACTATATAGGACTAGTTAGTGCAAGCTTTCCTAGCTAAATACTTTCCATTAACAAAGACGACTTAGATTGTCAAGGAGATCACAACCTTTCAGTAGTATGACAGAGAATCGCTCTCTGAGGCATGAGAGAGATTCAAGGAGCTTTAGAGAAGTTGTCCTCATCATTACTTGATAAGAAAGTTGTTATTACATACATTTTATAATGGAATTAATGCAGCGACCAAGAGTACAATTGATGCAGCAACCGAAGGCTCATTGATGAGAAAAACCATTGATGCTGCATACAATCCAATTGAGGATATGGCCACTAACAACTGTGTGTGGATAACTAACATAAATAAACCATACAATGTAAATTAAAAAAAAAAGAATAATGGAAACAAAGTCAGCTTTAGCCATACAGGCACAGATAGCAGTATTAACCAGAAAGTTGAACAACATCAATGCCTTATCCAGTTTGGTAAACCCTTCTAAACTTATGTGTGATGCTTTCGATTTTACTGTGGGAGCTATTTTGGGCCAAAAAGTTGAGAAATCTATCTTTACATGTAATTTTTTATGCTAGCCTAACTTTGAGTGATGCACAATTAAATTACACAGCCACTAAAAAAGAATTGTTAGTGGTGATTTTTGCATTGGAAAAATTCAGATCTTATTTGTTAGGGTCAAAAGTTATAATCCATTATGATCATGCAAGTTTTAGATATCTTTTGACCAAATCGCATGCAAAACCACGATTAATTAGATGGATTTTGTTGTTGCAATAGTTTGATGTGAAAATAAAAGATAAAAAAGGGAGTGATAATGCTGTTGCAAATCATTCTTTTAGGATAGCTCCTAACTTGGAAAATCTTGAACAATAAAGGAAGTATGCAATTGTTAAGAACTTTCCCGATGAGCAGTTATTTGTTGTTAGTAAAGTGCCTTGGTACGCTAACTATGTGAATTATCTTGCTTGTGGCATTTTGAGACCTAACATGACTTTTTAGGACAGGAAAAGATTTCTTCATCTGAGCAGGTAATACTTTTGGGATGATCCATACCTGTATTGGATTTGCAAGGATGAAATCATTCGGAGGTGCGTTCTAGAGGAAGAGTAGGTAAGTGTCTTGACCTTTTGTCATGAACTCCACTGTGGAGGCCATTTTAAAAGGCAAAAAACTATTTCTAAAGTTCTTCAAAGCAGTTTGTATTGGCCCACTTTGTTCAAGGATGCTCATTTCTTCTGCTTAAAATGTGATAAATGTCAACGAACTGGAAATATAAGTTAAAGAAATAAAATGCCCCTAACTAACCAATTGACTGTTTAATTATTTGATGTTTAGATAATTGATTTTATGGGCCCTTTTTCTAAATCTTTTGGATTTGAGTATGTACTTATTGCAGTTGATTACTTGTCTAAATGGGTAAAAGCAATACCTGCCCGAACTAACGATGCTAATTTTGTTGGTAAATTTATGAAGGAAAATATTCTTAGCAGGTTAAGGATTCCATTAGCAACTATAAGCAATGGAGGAAGTCTTTTCTGTAATAAGCTTTTTGAAAAGCTTATGAGGAAATACGCAATCACCCATAAGGTGGCGACCCCATACCATCCACAAACATCCAGGAAATTAAAAACAAGTAACAAGCAAATTAAAGGGATTTTGGAAAAGACTATGCACCGATCAAGGAAGGATTGGTCAACAATGTTAAATCATTGACTATGGGCATATCGAACAACTTACAAAACTATCTTAAAGATGAGTCCTTATAGGTTAGTTTTTGGGAAGGTTTGCCATTTGGTCGTAGAGGTTGAGCACAAAGCACTGTGGGCAATCAAGACAATGAACATGAACCTAGGTGATGGAGGAAGGGAGAGTTTTCTTCAAATTTCATAATTGGATGAGCTCCAAAGTGAGGCTTATGAGAATTCAAAAATCTACAAGGAATGAACAAAACACCTTCATGATAAAGGTCTTGTAGGTAAGTATCTAAAGCTTAGGATGAAAGTTCTATCATATAATTCTTGTTTGCATTTATTTCCAGGAAATTTGAAATCAAAGTGGAATGGGTCATTCGAAGTAATAAAGATTTTCAGTATGGAGTTGTGAAACTGAAAAATCCGAGAACAAAGGAAACCTTTAAAGTTAATTGCAACCGATTAAAACCAAAATGGGAAGTAGCAATTGAGAAGAAAACAGTAGAATTAATCACCTTGAGGCGTCCAGCTACAAGACGTGCTAAATGGGAGGCAACCCATTTAATTTCTATTTTGTTTTTCTCAATTATTTGTTTGTTATTCCTTTCAAGAGAATCTCGACTTAATCTATTTTCTTCGTGTACACGGACTTGGAATCATACAAGAAACTATGGAGAATTTCAAAAAAAAAATCAGAAGTTGGGAAACACAACTCATGAGCGTGACTCTTAGCTTAAAATTAAAAAAATTTATTATGTCTATGCAATAAGGCTCATGGGTGTGACTCATACTTTTAAAAGGGTTTTTCCAGCCTTAATCTTTTATTTTTCTTGTTCTTCCGTTCAGCAATTCTCCACTTCTCCACTCAGCACCTCCCCACTAAGGCTCCATATCGTTAAAAACCCCTCTGCACAATGCACACCCACGTAAAACTTCTCCAAGCTATGGGTCCACAGATGAGATACCCACAGGTTTCATCTTCTCATCCACGCGATGACCAAATACCAAATCCAAGTATCACATGCTTACAATTTCAAACAATAGAACACAAGCAAAGGTACTTAATTCTTAAAGACCGTTAGAAGTAGCCAATGAAACTACTGCTAAAGATATGGTGGGTAGTTTAAATTTTTTATTGATGAATAAACCTTATGTAATCACTTTGGATGTGTTAAATTATGTTTTTGGATTTCCAAATAGTGATTTATGTGGTCATCATGAGGATTTTCGGGCTAGATAATTTTGGACCCAAGTGACCAATTGTAGAAAAGTATTTTCTCCAAGTCGGTCCAAATCATCTGTATTAGTAGACCCTACCCTTTGCTATATCCATTGATTTTTAAATTTTACAATATTTGGTAGAGGAGATACCAATGAGTTTGTTTCTAAAGCTGAATTATTGTTTTATGGTGTATGGTGCATGTTAAACCTTTTAATGCAAGGATATGGTTAAATGCCCATTTAAATGATACAGCTAAGGCGAGTGTAGGAAAAATAGTAATCGGAGCATTTGTGACCGCAATTGCGGAATATCTCAGCTTACTAACAAGGAGAACACCTATATAGCTAGTTCCAAGTAACTCGAATCTTGACTTGAACTCCTTGGTTGCTATGAAATTTGTCAAGAAGCAAGGAGATCGTTATGTTCTTCTCGATGATGACAAGGAGGAACCTTTGAGTAGCAAGCAAGCTCCAATTGAGAAAGTTAAAGCTGCCCAAAAAGATGATATTCCACCACCCAAAGGAATACAACAGAATGCTCCTATTGCTTCCGAGAATTACTAGTCACTGCTAGCTTAATTCAGCACCTTCTAGGCCCAATTCACAGATCATGTAACCCAATCTAGAGCATTTGAAAGGCAAGCAAATGACAGGTTACATAACATTAAGGCTAACATGGTGGAGATTAGGAACTTCATGCCCAATATGAATGCTCGCTTTGGACAGCCACCACACCACCTTAGTACTGTATTTCTATCCTTTTTCTTTTTATTGCTTGTTAGTTTTAATTTCTCTTAGTTTTACTTTTTGTCCTTGTTTCATAGTTATTTTGCATCTTAGGTCTCTTTTTTATTTTCTTATCACCATGGGGATAATGTGATATTTAAGTAGGGAGACTAGTAGTTTAATTAAAAATAAAAAAATTATGTTTTGTGTTTTTCCCAGTTAATAGTTAGAGATGCATGGTCGTGAAGTAAACTTGATCGAGATTAGAAATTTATAATATGAGTGAATAAGTATACTTTCATGCTTAGGTTGATTGACTTGAATTTTGATCTAAAGGACACTAACTTGTTGTGATAGATGAATGATAATTTCTTTTGTAGAATTTTGAGCTTTTTTGAATATTAAACATCAAAATCAAGTATTATTTGTTGAAAGTGTTCTTTCATGATTAAGGAACTTTAGAACTTACTTGTGGATACTAATTAAGATCACATAATTCTATGCAAACATTGAAATATTGAAGGCAATTAAAACTTACCCCTTTTTGCTTAAAAAGCCACCATAATTTTACCTTTAGTGAGCCCCCATTGAGCTTAACATGAAACCCTTTCTTTCTTTAAACCCAAAATATGAGCCTTAACCTTGATTATTTATTCTTTTCATTATACCTACCATAAGGGAAAGTTGACCATTTGAAATGGTATGGCTGGGTTAGGGAATAATTGCTATAATAAGTTTAGGGTAATCGTAGCATATAATTGGCTATTGAGTTAGGATTAGGTATGGTTTTAACAACTTGTATCTTTCCTCTACATTTTTCCTCTTCTAAACTTGATCTCTTTGTTCCAAGTCAATAAATTAAAAAAAAAAGGGAAAGGGGAGAAAGAGAAAAGAAAAGAAATAGAAATAGAAATAGAAAAGAAAAGTAGGGAAGAGAAGAAAACCAAAAAATGAAAAGGAAGAGGACATACAAAAAAAAGGGGGAGTGCTATTCTTTTCAACTGAAAGGAAAGAATTGAGGATTTTATGCTTCATTGTTCTATATTATTTTAAATACTCAATCAGTTCTGTGGTCTTAAACTTTGATTTTTCTTTTTCCTACCCTTAGACTGGCCTCATTACAACAAAACATAAAGACCCTCAGATTGATGTTTATGTTTGATATGATTTGTGGAGATTAAATTAGTAAGCAAGCTTATGGTAGATGCCTTACATGAAATGAATGATGAGTGAATATATCCTACCATTGAATGCTTGAGAGGATGGAGAGTGGAGTGAGTGTCTATCAAACTTGTTATGGTTCTTTGAGTTGACGTACTTGTCACTTTTGGCTAAAGTATGAGGAGAATAGCTTGTTCATGGAATATTACGAATTTCAAGTTCTTAGGTTGTGTTTATTAAAATGATTTTTGATATCTTTGAATATTACTTGGGAAATTGTTTATTCTTTTTATTGTTTTTGTTCTTAATTTTTTTTGGAGACAAGTATAGTTTAAGTGTGGCGAACGTGTTTTGTCTAATTTTTATTAATTTTGCTAGCATTCATATTTTGATTGAAATGAGGATCTGTGGAGTATTTTGTGAATGTCGCAAGAGAAACAAGAAATTGGGCAAATTTTAGGTGGGTGATAAGAGAGTCACCTTATCACGGGCGTGACAAAGGGATTCACCCCTATATAAGATCTCTTAGCACCGTGTAAAAATGTCGGCACTAAAATTAATATATCACGCGAGTCACGCATGTAGGATGACAACATATTAAAAAACCTAGACTCTCTCTATAAATAAAAATTTGACAGAAAGAAACAAAGAGGGGTGGTAGAAAAAATAGAAAATAATAGAGAGTAGTCGGCGTGAGAAAGAGGAGAAAATAGAGAGAGGAAAAAAGCGAGAGCTGAAGCCCAATCGATGCAAGCAAGAACAGAAGACTAAAGAGCATTCGAAGAAAGCAATCATTTTTATGGGTGAGAATAGAGCAAAGACAGAAAGCGAGGGCAGACGCCAGGGAGCATGAGATTGGCAAGAGATTCACTACCAACTCTTCCTCTTCAAAGAGTTCTTCGTTTTGTTTGTTGAACTTATTTTATCTTCGATTGTTGTTTGTTGAACTTATTTATTCTTCTGTATGTTGAACTTCATTACTTTGTTTATTGATTTTATATTTCTCTATCTACTGTTAAACATGGGATTGAAGTTTATGAACATGATGAACTATTTTTATTCCATGATGGGCTGACTGCTTATTCTTTAGAATTAATGAAATTGATTTAATCGATTATGCATGATTGAGTTACTGTTTTATTGTCTTGTTATTTCTATGATTTCTAAACTTATTGGATGTAATAGTTTGGCTAATTTTTGCCTCATTTTGATATTGAATGAAGAATCGAGAGAAGAAGTTTAATATTAGGACAAGATATTATAGACGCTTAAGTTATGAATTAGAAATATATTAACTTAAGTGGGTAATTATCAGTTGGGTTTAAATAATTGATTTGGATAATAGATTTGTGGAATACCACTACAAGAAAAAGGTTGTTTGCTAATGGAAATTACCGACAAAACATGTTAATATACTGTTGGTAATAAAATTTAGCGACGGAATTCACCAACGAACAAATACGTCGTGAAATTGGCTGTCGGAAAATTTGTCAACAGAAATGCGTAACCGTCAGAAAATATACAGACGGAATACACTTTCCATCGGTATATTTACCGATGGTAAAATTTGTTACTGTTGGTAAATATACAGACGGTTATTTGAATCTGTCGATGACTCTACAGTAAAAATGTTAAATTTTTCCGACGGTTTATAAAAAATCATCGATACATATGACTCACAATGCCTACGGTTTTTTAAAATTTCGTCGGTGATTCTAACGTGAATATGTGTATTTTTTCCTACGGTGAATCATTAACCATCGGTAAATATCACTCACTATATCGCCGGAAACTAGAATTCCGTCAGTGAGTACCAAAAATATGTTACATATTTTGCGACGATTTATCATAAACTGTCGGTAAATATGACTAATTATACCAATGGAAACTAATATTCCGTCGGTGAGTCTACCATAAAGGTATTAAATTTTCCTTTTTAAAATCCCAACATTAAATATTTCATAATCTTATGATTAATGCATAATTTCAACAGTTACGAATAATGTGTGCATAATTTTTTTATTTTTTTATTTAATTTGTTTAAACAGAAAGTTGATTGATCATATAAAGTTAAAATTTTCTTCATTAATAATAAAAACATTAAATTGTACATAAATTCAAACCAAATGACTACAACAATCCTATTGTCTTGGTGACCGCGGATGGTCTGACTCTCTAGCCCTACGCTTCAACTGCTCCATGTCATTTTGGAGCTTAGTCATGTACTCCATCGTCTATTGCAACTGACTTGTCAATGTTTGCACTATGCTCTCAAGCTGATGGCTATGTTCCATTGTCGGCCGTCTACTTGATGCTGTTGTACTAGACGTAGAGGAGTGCGAATAATATGTGTTTGCAAATGAGCCTAGCTTGAAGATCCTTCCACGACTGTCCCTACCACCACTGCATCAAAATATGCCTGACTCTCATCAACAACTTGTTCTCCCTGAGACTGTCGCTGAATGCTTTCTTGTATGTGGTCTTATTAGGAGGCAATGCTTATATTAGTAAGTGATAATTATTAAGAATGAATATTAAAGCATAAATTTCACATACATTTAGTTCTCTACATCGGGTGTTGACGAATGTCACACTGTCATGCTTTTTAGTGTGAGTATGCAAAAATAGCTGACGAGGTGTAGGCCTTATACCTATAGATTTTTCCTGCATAACAATAAAATGTTCAAGAAATTTCCTGTAATTGTCAAACCAACACATTTTCCCCCCGTTTGGAAGATAAACGCATCCAAATCATTGCCACAATAAGGACAAGCCAATTTTCCTGCTGTGCTCCATCCAAACAACATGACAAATGCTGGAAAATCACTAATGATCCACATCAATGCTGCTCTCAACACAAAATTTTATTTAAGAGATACATCATATGTCTGAACACCATATTCTCAAAGATGCTGCAATTCATATATCAATGGTTGTAAGAAAACATAAATTTTCTGCTTCAGATTTGAAGGGCCTGGCACAATTACTGTCAAGAACATATATGCGTCCTTCATACACATCCATGGAGGCAAATTATAAGGAGTAATTATGATTGGCCATGATGACTGCCCGGATTGACCAAAAGGTTGGAATCCATCCGTCGACAATCCCAACCTAACATTTTAACTTTCAGCTGCAAACTCAAAATGAGTGTCATTAAAATGTTTCCATGCCATTGCATCTAAAGGATGACTCATAATTTCGTCTTCCTGTTTGTGTTCACTATGCCACCTCATGTGAGATGCAGTAACATCAAAAGCATATAGTCTTTGAAGTCTCAGAGTTAGTGGGAAATAATGCATCTACTTCCAGGGTACTAATTTCTGTTTCATTGAATGCTTTCTAAGCTTGAACCTTGGTTGACCACAAAATTTACACTCTTGTAAATCTACATCATCTCCCCTACAACATACATCCCAATTTGCAACAATCAATCTTCTCAACTGGAAAACTAAGACCCCTATTAAGTTTCTTCATATTGTAAAAACTATCAACCATTGTATGATCAGGAGGCAATGATTCATTATACCACTGAAGAATTTTATCAAAACTATGGTCCAAAATATGCCCTTCAGACTTTATGTTCAAGATTCGAGCAATTGAAGACAATTGGATCATTGTCTCACAATTTGGCCATAATTTATGGTCAGTTAAGTGTAGTAAGTTAAAAAACTGTTTTGCATGTAGGTTAGCTTCTTCTTCAAGATTTTCCATATTTTCCTCAAAGATATTACCTGCTGCATCATAAACCATTTGCATGTACAAATTTTCAGTTCCATCGACATAATTTGTACTAAATCCAATCCCCCCTTCAAACTCATTTAAGTTGACAGACGATTGTGCTTGATTATCCCTTGAGGTGCTACAAATAAATGGTTCCCCATGTCGTGTCCACTCAAACTAATTGGGGACAAACCCTTTTCTCAGCAAATGCCCATTAACTTCATCAATAGGAAGGAAACATTTGTGTTTGCACTTTTTACATAGACATCTGATATTTGGCCTATCCATATATGCAGGTTGTGAACATGCATAATGAATAAAAGCTTCAACTCTCTTAACAAATTCAAGATTAATGTAACCATCAGGTGTTAATCGTCTATACATCCAAGCTATCAACATAACTCATTTCTACAAAACTGTTAATTTAAAACAGTGAATCCATAGTTAGTATCATTCATGTTCATCAAATAATACAAAACATATGAGATAAGAGTTGTGAATGAAGACAACAAGTTCTTGTTGTGACTCCAAGGCTCATTATGGTATTTTTCACCGATAGGCTTCACAGGAGCTCCATCACGGGTTATGGGTTGAGATTTATAATATTTGTAAACTTAAGATCGAACATATATGTTTGTAATCATATATGTTAGAAGATAATTAATGTTAAAACTCCTATATTAAATATGTACTAGTGCCAAATATAGTAAGTATTCATCAAAATATGAATACTTAATTTAATATATTGTTTTAACATATACAATTTTAAAAAGATACGTGTACAAAATTGCACATGAAAAGTAAAGAGAAGCTAATCAATTCAGAGAACATCAATGAAATAACTTAGATGTCATATTAAGGTAATTAAAATTATAATATAAGTCAAACTCATCCCATGTTAATTCAATGATAAACCAAAGTTCATACCACAAACAAGTTTCACATTGTGCAGGCCATATCAATTAAAAATGCTAGAACTTCAAACTGCAAACAGATACCCAAAGTGAACCAAGTTCAAAAAAACGTAATAAAAAACACCACTTTCCTCAACCGACACGCAGAACGATTTTCCTGAAGTACGTTTTCCAAGATGAGGATGACGGCCCAACTCTGAAAAAATATAGAAACTTATGCAAATGTCATTAAAGTGTGTGAAAAATCATTATTGACATTGTCAAAACTATGTTCAAATGAATGCCATTTGAATACCTGCTAATTAAAGCTTTTCTTCAATATCCTTCAAATTATAAATACTGCCAACAAATGAGTTCCTACAACCAACAACAAAATTGTTCACAAGTTAGAACAATTGCCATGAATATTATAATCAATCAAGGTCATGCATGAGCTATACAGAAATAATTCATTAATCATTGTTATCCTCAATAATTTGCGTAATTATAAGTCTTCTCATTTGCACTAGCTTAGAAATTTGGTTAAGAGTATAAAGAAGATGATGACAAACATTACTTAGACTAAGAAAAGAGCATAAAGCATCATAGGCAAAAGTTAGTTGGTGAGATGTATGTTCTCTGAAAGTTGAGAGAGATCTAAGAATCAAATCTGCCAATACAACTTCTCTTTTAGTCTTCATATATGGAGCCGTGTTCCCACTTAATATGTCACATTATTGATCACATTTTACAACCAACCTAAAATTTCCTAAGTGCTAGGGTGGAATTCTAAAAAAATGTGGGCTTTGGAAGACATAGAGAATCCTTATTCCTATAGTTATAGAATTCCTTGGGAATAAGATCATCGCTTAATGCTAAGGAACTCTATTTTTTTTAAACGGTGATGTTACATTTTACGAGGAGTCTATTGAAAATTCGGTAGAGTTTTTCCTATAAAATAGACATCCCCCTTTTAAAATAAGGGTCATTCCTGTAATAAAAATACACTTCTATATCTACTAGTAACCACAGCCTAATTTGGGTCTCCAAACTATATGTCTATTATCAATTGAGTCCACATTTACATCGCAAAATCTATAATAATCCAATTTACAATTCAAGTATACCAATTTCTAGCCCATACACCCTCATTTATAGTCAATACATCAAGATATTCTTAATTCTAATCAACAATAACTCAATTTAATCAATTTCATTCATTTATATAAGAGCATAATCCTTTCTAAATCTTTAGGTACCTTGAGAATAAGATTATATAGGTCTTAGTTGTTAGGAATTCTAGAAGTCAACTAGATTATTTTGGAAAATCCTAGGAACGTGTCCTTTCTAATATATTACAATCTTACTTTTTGTTAAAGTTGAAGTTTAGTTATGCACTCAAATATTTTGAATAACTTTTGTGCATGTTATTTAATTGTAAAATTCTAATTAGTTTTAATAATCACATATGCAAATTGATAAATTCAAATGTACAATTTCAATTACTTTTTCTTTAATTCTAGTTTTAATAACCCTTGATTTTTGTGTCGATTCTCAATCTAACCATCAATTCAAGTTATCTACCATAAAGATAAAAATAATAATTTCAACCAATTTTATCAAGTACTAAATAACTTGAATTATTTGGAACTGTTGATAAAATAAAAGTTATAGAATATACTATATTTCTTTAATGTCAAAGTTTCTTCTATCAACGAATGAGTGTGGAATTTGATTCTTGTCTTTTGAAGTATAAATTTGATTCTCAACTTTAAAACATTGCTTGCTAATAAACTCAAATGCATGGGCAAGTTTTTAATTGCATTTATGGGATGCTCACTATTAAAATTAGAAAAAGTATGGAATCCAATGCACTTTTGTAATTATTTATCATAAAAGTAAAGAAATCTTCTTTTAAGTAATATTTTCATTATAATATCAACAACTAACTTAATTGAAACATTTTACCTTTTTTAACTTCTTTATTGGCATAAACTTGACTTTTATTTTATTTTTTCGCTTGGTAGATATATAACATTCTTTCCAATGATTATTGTCAACTTATTGTTAATATGGAAAGGCGTTTCAACATCTTGCTACTGCCAAAGATCAAAATCAAGCAAAATTTTCGTAGCTAAATATAATATTTTATAGCATTTATAATTACTATATAATCAACTCTACTAATCATTGAGATATAATTTCTTATTTATTGTTGTGTTAAGCAAACATGCTATTATCAAGAGAACAATATAGTTATCTATATTTCTTGTATAATAAATTAAACCACTCCAGTTAACATACCACCATTAAACTAATAGTTTCTTTCCTTTTATAAATTAAGTAATAGTTCATGTTCTTTTATCTATCTTAGCATCTCTTCGTTATAATGAGATTTTCTTATCACTTATGTGAAGAATTATAAGTTTCCAATCAAATTTATTTATAAGGTTATGTCACTTCATTTTAACTATATTCTCTTTATAACTTTGTATGTATGGAAAAAGGAAAGGTTATTTATCGTAAGAGGAAATGCCACTAGTTTAACCTTACTCAAACAAAATTTCTTAATTATAACTTTTGCATATTTAGTTTGTCCAACAAAAAATAATCTTTAACTTAATCTCCCTATGAAAGAAATAACAACGTTCTTAAATTAGACATCTCAAATTCTTCAGTGCTTAATTAAAATTTGTTATCGTCTTTACTAATGATCAATAGATCATAAACATGCTAGGAAATAATGACCTTTCTATTATTTTCATTAACTAAAATTCAAAAAACCCGTCGTCATTGAAGATTGAGAGAAGACTTTCTTACCAGGACGTTAACCGCCGGAGACCATCGAAGAAGACAACGCTTGTGGTTGGAGATGCAGCAGCTCCACGGAGGACACGCAGCCGACGGTGGATGGAGCAAATCTGGAGGAGGGAGAGGAAACGACGTCGTTTGGTTTAAATAACAAATCGTTCAGCCAGCAAGAAAACGAAACAAAACGACGTCGTTTTCTTGCTGGCATCTTTAACTTATTAAGTTAACTGAAACGACGTCGTATGGTTTAAGACCAAATGATGTGGTTTCGGTATATTTTAAAACGATCTGCTCCACCGTCGAAATGACGTTACCGTCGAAATGACGTTGTTTGGTCTTAAACCATATGACGTCATTTTAATCCTGAAGCAAAACATTTTGTAGTATAACAAAACGACGTCGTTTTGTTGCTGAAGGCTTTACAAGTGTAACAAAACCACGTTGTGTGGTTACTTTGCAAAACGACATCATTTACATAAAAAGTTCGAGGGGCCACGACGGAAGACGACAAACAATTGCCGACTATATTACCGATGGAAAAGTCCGTCGGTAACTTTCCCTTTATTTTTCACGCCTTTTCCATTTTCCAGACAACTTTATTGACGGATGTAATATTTCCGTCAGTATTTGGCTTCGTTTTCTTTTCCGTCAGTAATTTTCTGTCAGTATTTCATACTTTTCTTGTAGTCTACAAAAGTTAGATCTATTCTATTATTTGAGTTGATTTTAAAACATAATCGTTAATTTTAACAAGACAATTATTCAATCAATTTACTTAGTCATGCATAGGAGATTAAATTAGTGAATTTAATTTCTCAAGAACTCATTACACTGATTGATAAAACCGTTTTCTACTTCCAATTAAATTACTTTATGCTTTAGTCTATTTGTCTTATTTTCTTTAAATCCTCTTCTCAACAAATTGGGTTAGATTGATTAGGATTGCATTTCCTTTTATTCAAATTTAATTTGAGTGGATCAATTTTATCTCCTTGAGAGATGACACTGGTTATTCAACTACAATTACCTTATATATTTGCGAATGGGGTAGCCAAGGTTTTTAGAACTTATTTTGGCACAACACTTACTTGTACGAGAATGGTGAATTTAGATCAGGATTGTATGGAGGTGATGGGCTATAAGGTGTGTATGGAACAAAGATTGGAGAGGGCTATGGGTAATCAATGATTGGTGTTGGGGGACTACCACCACCAGTTGGAGTTGAAGGATAATAGTTGCTACTACCACTCGGAGGAGTTGATGGTGTCGTAGGCATGCTTTGTGTACCGCAACTTCCACGTGGTGGATAACAGTCTGGTGGTTGGTTTTTACAGTTACTAGGAGATGGGGTTAATGGTGTAGGATGATGGCTTCCATGAGAAGGTGGAGTACCATTGTAGCTACCTCCTCCAAACCCGTACGATGGCGTAGTTCCATGCTGAGGGCTTCAATTTGAACATGTCATTTAAAAGATCAAAGACATAAACAACTGTTGTCAATTACCACATCTTTTAATGTTAGGGAGCTAATTCACAAGTATTCATGATAGTCCATGACATGACGGTATGAAAGAGAAACATTTTTTGATTCTTCACTACAATGTATTATGTGCACAACAAACTTGCAAAATTTACCAATTTGCATGCGTACTTAACCAAGTTCAGTTGTATGTTGTATATGTATTACTGTGTGTGTGAGTTGAGGATAGTATAGAGAGAGATAGAGACAGCAGGGGGGATTTCTTGCGTGCAGGTCTAGTGAGTAGTAGTTTTTTAATCTTTGAAGGTGTTTGCCATCATAGGGACGACAACCATGTTATGAAAGAATAAAATGGGCTCAAGCTTAGACCAGAAGGGGGACTTCAAAACATTGCATTCAACGAAGCTACAACTATTACACCACCACCATTTGTTTCAGTTTCAGAGATTGTGGTGGTTGTAGTGGCTATCCGTGGGGTGCGTAGATTGAGTGCTTTTAGTGATCCACCACCGGAGGAGGTTTCTCCACGATCATGCAACTGTTTTCAGGTTCTTAATTGTATAGTAACTTAATTTTGAGTAACTTGCGTAAAAATTCAAATGTTCCACTACCTGTTATATTAACTCGGTTGAAACAAAAAGAAAGAGAGTGGACGAGGTGATTTTAACGAGGTTTGGGCCAAAATTTATATGGGTCCTACTATAATAAAATTTTTAAAAAATGTCACATTGATATTTAACTGACAGAAGCCTAATTCCGTAAATAATTCCATCTAGTCAGGTGTTGTTTTCAACATTTTGTAAATGTTATGGTTCATTTTGAATGCACTAAATTAGAGTCTAACTCAAATTGCAGTGTGAACGTTATGGCTAAATTACTCTTTTGGCCAAATCAAAAGCTCAAACAAATAGTTTTTTTTGCAAAATTTGAAAACAAAAACGAAAAATTAAAAAAAATTAAAAAAAAGGCCCTAAATCATCATCATCAATGCCTATCTTTAAAATTTCCACTGGTCCAAGAAATTAGGAACAATAATTAAATAAAAAATAAATCTAAGCATATAAAGGTTTTTAAGAGATTCCACATTTGGACCTTATTTATCAATTAATTGCTTCAATCTTGTTTATCATTTTAATTTGCTATTTAGATTAGTAATTTTAATCCATTTAATTATTCCTTTTCTATCAATCATTGGTTTTGTTATATTTGATTATAAAAAGATGGTTATTTCTAGTACTTGTAGACCTCGTATGAATAATACTTGTATTCCTTATGTAAACAAGCTCAAGAGAGTAGGAATCACTTTTTTTTTTTTGTTATTGTAGTTTTACTAAAGCAATTTGGAGCAATAAGATGCATTTTTTTTCCAGTCCCTCTCTATATTTTTAAGTGGGGAGAAACTTTGTATATGATCATGGAGTGACTAAGCAGAGTAAGCCAAATGGATTGCTCATTAGAATAGTCTTTACTACCATTTACTCAATATGGAGGAAAAGACACAAGAGATCGTACAAAGGTCTTGAAACTAAAAATATCAAATAGTAAATATGATTATTAACTAGCTAGGTTCAAGCTGCCTTGATCGCAAACTCCAAGCAAGATGCACTTACTCATAATATGAAAGTCACCTAGATGTTATAATTACATGTGCCCATTATAAATTAGACTTATAGATTATTTTTTCTAATTTTTGGACAAATTAAGCATATCAATGTAATGTGGTTTTTGTAGCTTTCGTTATTGTTAATATAATTTTTTTAATTTTCAAAAAAAGTACTTGTATTCCTTGTACTATATTATAAGAACGATGTATGAACTTTCCTACTAATCTTTAATGTTGTTTACAAAATACAAAAAAAGCAGTTATCTTAATTTCAAGCCTTAGGACCCAACTCTAGGCATTTCGTTTTAGTTTAATTTCTAAGACACAGGTCTAGAATTTCTTTTTTTTAAGACCTATGACCCAACTCTAAGGAATTTTTCCATTCTATGTGTTTTGTTCTTATTTTTATGCATAGGTAAAATTATGAACTTGTAAGCGTTCAACCATATATTTTCATCTTTAACATGATTCTTAAACTCACCCAAAATCATTTCAATTTAAACTCCCTAAATTTGTAGAACTATTCAAGGACCTAGATAATCATTTAGATGGGCGAAGTAGGGTGCCTAACACCTTCCCCATTATGTTTCTTTTTCTTTTGTTTTGTTTTATATCTTTACTTTAACTACATAGTTGGCAAATCCATCGTTATTATCCAAATTTTTATTATAATTCATCCTCATTTTGTTAAAGGTGTGTAAAAGCATCAATAATCATTACTAGTCCTAAGGAATCCTAAAATTCCCTCTTTAGAGGAATATGAAACTTCTCATCCTTTATATGTCAATATTACTCTATGTAATGGCTGAAACTTAAGAGAAGCCTCCATAAAGCTTTTAGTTCTAAGAACTTTGGTGTAAAAGTACTTAAATCTCACCTAGGAACCCTCTTTTATTCCTCCTACAACTTTAATTGTTTGTGTACTGTCAGTTAGATTAGTTAAGCAATAAATACTTCTAACTTTAGCAAATCCTAAAAGAAAGTTAGTAGAAAACTTAATGAGAAGGTTAGCACCAATGAGTCCACTCTCCCTCCCCAATGATGATTCTTGTTTGTAATATGAGGAAGTTAAATAACCCCTCTAAACATCAAGTTATCACAAAAAATTTACTCTTCTAAAAAACTATGTTTGTGAAATTAATTAAAAACAAAACAAAGGCTTATGAGCTAGATGACTGCCTCTTTTTTGTTTATAGAAATTGTCTCATCTTTAGCAACTTCTAACATCAATATAATGGAATGGCCCTTGTAGCTTTTGATCCATCTAAAGTTATTAGTTTAGTTTATGTTATGATTCATAAGATAATGAATCCTAACATAAGTATTCTTCAATAGATGACCATTGTCTTTGTAACTTTTCTTTATGATTTAAACAATTCCCCTATTGTGATAATGTTTATTTGAAAACCTTTAATTTTAATGCCTCAACTAGCATCCTTTAGTTGGTTATTGATGATTTCAACTCCTCTCGTTTTTCCTATGAATTTGAAGGCTAAAAATGAACTAAGGGAAATTAGATTTCTCTAATTGCATTTTCTCATCTAGATTGTTTAACTTGATATATGAAGGGAACCATTTTACTTAGAATAATAACCAATTTGTTAGGACATTCCTTAGGAAAAGAAAAAAGTAAACAAAATTGAATGCCCTACCTAACTCTTGTAAACATTTTAATAATTAAATGTCCCATAATCATTGCCCATTAATGTTTAATTTATTATAAAAGAATTAGACTCCCCCTTTCAAATTCAATAACCACTTGGTGAATTATGTAGGTTTTAAGGCGTGGATTTGAAAGGGTATTAAAACTAACCTTAAAGGCTAAAATTTTTTGTAATATATAATAGATCTTAAATAAATAAATAAATAAATAAATAAGGAGCTTAAAATGCTAATTTCTAATTTGATTGGTAATATGAAGCTAGTTTTTGCTAGCATTAGAGAGGAGTTAAACAGGGCTTAAATCTTAGGTATGATAATTCTTAATGAAGCAAAGAAGGTTAAGATTGGTTAATTTACTGAATCCTTGTACATTCGCCAATCTTTCATCAACAAAAAATCTAGAATAAGTTAATTAAAAGAAGGAGATAGCAGCATTACATTTTCTTTACAATTTTATTCTTTTACGAAGAATTCTACTAAGATAACTACACTATCTAATGGACACATAAGAGTAGCAAGAAACCATAAAGAGGTAAAAACATCTTCTTATAACTATTTCAAGAACATACTAGGAAGTGGAAGTGTTGTAACGATCTCAAATAAGTACTTTCAAAATATCATTATGTAAAGGATCAAATTCTTTTTTAAACGTTTCACCAACTCAAATATTGAATAAGTCGTTTTCAATCTTAACCTTGATAAAGCTTTGGGATCAAATGGAATCAATGTTTTTTTCTTTCATAAATCATGAAATTTAATAGGTGATGTAGTACTACAACAATCTTGGAGTTCTTTCCTAATGAAATATGTTTTCTTAAAGAAAAATTATTTTAATATTAAATGTGTAAAAGTACAGAAGTATAAAAGGGGAAACCTCTTGGCTAAGTGACTATTACCTTTCTCTCAAGATCACCATTGGACTAAATTCCCTTTGTAAGCCACAATATTGAAACCCCTTACAAGATAAGAGCAAGATGAAGCTACATTTTCATTACAATTCCTTAAGCTTATGCTATGTTTTCATTACAATTCTTTGCTTGTTTACATAACATCTATTGCTCTTTGATGCCTAACAATAAAGTCTCCCACACCACTTCTTTTGTTCTCACCTTGCTTAAAAATATCCTTCAATTTTTCATTCCATATTTCATATAGATAGGTTCCAAAACAATTAAAGACACTGCAAGGTTGCCTTTTAGGAGTTTGTTATAATCTCTAAAAGAGCTTTCAAGCTAATCTAATAGTGATAAATCCTTTTAATTGTAATCCACATTGCATTTGAAAAGTCGCATTCATAAAATATATGAGCCAAATTTTCTTCCCTTTTCTTACATAGGATGCATGTATTTTCGAGGTTTATGCATTACAGTATGTCAAGAGTACTTATCTTATTCGAGGTTTATGCATTACAATATGTCGAGAGTACTTATCTTATTCCTAATGGCAAAACATAAAAGGAATGAAATTCTATTCATTAAGCATTTACACCAGACTATCTTATGCCACTGAACTCGAGGACCTCTTGGAACTAACCGTTCTCCAAAAGCTTTATTAATGAATTAAACCTTAGGGTGGTTATTCTATAAATAACAATCTTGTAGTTTAAAATTGGGGATATAGTTTGGGATCAGATGGTTTATTTTTCTTGAAAAATCATCCATTTTCCATCCTTGATCCATAGAAAAACTTTTTCTTCTCTTAAAATTTTTCCCATAGCTTGAATAGCAATTTGGTTAGCAATTAAAGGGCTATAGCCATTCCAATTATAATACTATAGATAAGCTTTAGTTCCATCTCCGATTATGCATGATATGTTAGGCCTAAAGGTCCCTCATCTTCAATAGCTGAGATAAGAACCAAGAATGAGTAGTTTTGATAGAAAGGGACTAAAAACTTTTCCTTTTGAGAATGTAGCTATACACCCATTTCATCCAAACTCTCTCTTTGCCTACTAGCACTCTCCAAAGCCTCTTTCCCATTAAGATTCTATTACTAATCTTTATAGGAATAATACTCAAACCCACTTCATAGAAAGGCTTAGACACCTTTAACCAATTCACTTTTGCATTAATCATACTTAAATTTAGGTTTCCCCACAAGAACTTCTTAATCAACCCTTTAATAGTTTTGATTAAGCTTTTAGAAGAAACATGTATGAACTCCAATAAATATGCATTAAATTTAATATAGCTTTGATTAATTAGAGTTTACCACCAAAGGATAGAGCTTTATTAGCCTAAGAACTAAGCCTCTTTTGTATTTTTCAACCAAAAGGAAACAATCCTTAAAATGCAATCTTGTAGTTGTTAATGGTAAACCTAGTTACATCAAGAGATGATGTTTTCCAGCCATATCTGTTAAGACAAAAATTCTGTTAGCTATATGACTGACATTGACTGAGAGTGTGAAGGGACTCTTATCGTAGTTTATATCCAAATCAAATAGGTTCTTAAACTACTTAAAGGTTTCAATTGAAACCATAACTGATTTAAGGTGAGCTCTACTTAATCATAGTAAATCATAAAAAAAATGCATATTGATCATAGAAATCTTCTTGCATTTAGAATCAAATCTAAACTTAGGGTTCACTTAGTCATTATGCTTTAGTAATTAGGTTAAATCTCTATACACAAGATAAAAAGGTATAAAGATAGGGGTCTCCCTGTTTGAGCCCTTTAGCTTACTTAAATAGCTCAAATTCTACTCTAGTTACTATTACACTAGAGGAGGTTGAAGAAATGCAAGCTTTAATCAAGGTGTCAGAGACACTTTGGGAACTAAACACATCTAGGAGATACAGTACAAACTCCCAATTTATGTAATTAAAGGCTTTATTAAAATCCACCTTGATTATACAATTTTATAGGAAAATCTTCATTATATAACCCTATAATAACTTATAAGCAATGATAATGTTAACCCTAATTTGTCTTCCCTCTATAAAAGCTCTTTGATTATTATTTAACACAAATTTAAGAATTTCCTTCATTTTATTAGTCAATACCTTAAAAATTACTTTTTAGAGGATGCTGGAGAAAGTTATATGCCTTAATTCTCTAAAGGACAAAGGGTTTAGAGACTTGGGGGCTAAGTATAAGGTCTTACTGATTTCTTTAAGAAGGATATGTTTGGTAAAAAATTCTTGAACTACCTTTATAACCATGTTCCAAATATGAGCCAAGCCTTTTGGGAGTAGAAACCATTTAATCCATCTAGCCCAGAGGTCTTTTACCCATTCATTTGGGATATCATTTTCTCTATTTCAAATGCTTCATAGGTTTGATAAGTGTTTCAGCTTCTACATTGCTAATTTTACTTTTCATGAATGAACTGAGAGTTTGAACATAAGAGTTAGTAATTGAAATCGAATAGTAAGCTCAAAATAAATTTACTACTTTATTCATATGCTCATCTTAGATATCAATTCGCCATATAGAGTTATAATAACATAGATTATGTTTGAGTTTCTTTTAACGATAACAGTATTAAAGAAGAATTTAATGCATATGTCCCCCTTTCCTTATCCAAATGACTCTTGCCCTTTGCTTTAGGAGTGAAGAGTAAACTTCCATTACTTGCTAGTAATCCTTTAGAGCTTTTTTTTCCTTCAAAAGTAATTCATTATTTCCCCAAATTGATATAGAGGTTCTGCTGAATGCAATGCAACTTTTTTTAGTAGTCACTTACTTAGTCTTAGAAACCTTTTTAGAGTTAAGCTTTTTCAACTCCTGTTTATTACACTTCAGTATTTGCACACAATATATTTCTTAGCTTCATTTATCTCAACTTTCACGCCTCTTTTATAGCCCCCTAAAATCCAACAACACAAGCTAAAAAGTTACTAAATCAAAATGGACTTCTTTACTCATCTTTTAGAAGATCTCACTAATTTTTATAAGGGTGTGATATGAGAAAAAAAAAAAGGGATCCATAAAGCATGATTTACTTTTAGGAAATTATGTCAACCAATTAATATTAACCAAAGTTATATCAAACTTTTTTCCTAAGGAACCAGCTTGCAATTTGTTTGTTACTCCAAATATATCTATGGCCTTTATACTTTAGGTTAGAAACACCCAAGTTCTCAAAACATTCCTTAAGATCCTTAAATAAATTTCTCGAGTTATAGTGGTCATCAACTTTAAACCTATACAAAATGGAGTTGAAGTCCCTATATATTAACCAAGGTCCTAAACATCCCCCTTGTATTCTCCTCTAACCATCTTAAAACATTTTCCTTTGAAAGGAAAGATTGAAACCATAAAGAATACATGCATACACTCTGACTTTCTCCTGGATGAAATAAAATAAATATGAATGACTTTCTTATAAGCTTCCAACTCTTCAATCTCTACAAATCTAGTTATAACCAATAATTATTCTTTTATAATAATGATATTGACGATTGGAGATAAAGTGTGGCCCAATCTTCCCAACTTATTCAAGTCTTCTTATCTAATCTTAGTTTCCAAAAGACCCAAGATCACATAGGTTTGCTTGCGTTAAAAATGAACAAGAAAAGAAAGCAGAAGACGTGATGTAAGTTTAGAAAATTAAAACAAAGCTGAAAGTTTTCAAGAGAGAAATTGCTAAGAAAATTTGAG
>JAOSBL010000212.1:23135225-23150975 GCA_027568915.1 Erythroxylum roraimae
GTAATCACTTAGAGCAAGAAGAACTAGGGTTTTTTTCGCATACCTGTATCAGGCAGGAATAGTACCTTATATATGCTATAGATTGCCACTAGGTTTAGGTCTTTACGTAGATCATCGTGTTTGCATGGGAGACTAACTCCTGTGAATGGGTCGTGAATGCATGGATTGAATGTCTTGAGCTCGAGCCTAACACAGCCGACCCAACCAAATAGTTTTGCTTTGCATAGATGCAAAGCAAAGCCATAATATCTAAATAGCGAGTGACTGGGTGAGTCACTTTCGGTGACTCGCACTCTAATCTTTACCTAACCTTTTTGTCTCCACGAATCATCAACGTGTTGTGTAACCTTGTAGCAACATGCCACGCCATATTCCATTTCGACTTTCCTCTTTGTATGTTCTGAGTGACAGACATCGTTATAAGATTCTCAATAAGAAGACAGTTCTCTATTTCGTCATGCATAAAATAACTGTGTTATATGGGTATTGTTTGTTACCTTCGATCTCTCTCGCCCTTCTCCTTTTCTTAGCTTTGGTTTCTTAAAAATGATTACTTTTCCATTCTGTAACTGTAACTGTAACTGTAACAGTGATGTGCTGGCCGTTTTCAATTTATTTTCAAAGGTATCTCCTTTCCGAAATTCTTATGCTTTATAAAAAGCAAAGAGTACCACATTCTCCAACGAAAAGTTCGCCGGCGTTGTTCTTTAGCGTCCTGGAATCGAGAAACTAATAAATTTAAATTTTCTTAATTTCATTTTATTTTTGTTTTCAAATGTAATGAGAAAGTTTATTTGATTGAATTTAATTTTTTTTATTTTTATTTTCATTTTAGTTTCTTCTCATTTTTATAACTTTTAAATATTTATCATTTAATTTTTAGTTTTTATCTTTTTCATAATCTAATTTCATTAGTTACTAAATACATACTATTTAATATTAATCACTAATAAATTTCTATTTCATATTATTTTATTTTTTATAATTAATCTTAACAAAAAAATTTAAAAACAAAAATAAAAATTATTTTAAATTTAAATATTATCTAAGGATATCTAAATTTTAACATCTTAAAAATATTCATTTATTAAATAAAATTTTAATGTTTAAAATATTTAATTATATAGAGTAGCATTAGTCTTAATAATTAAAACAATCATTACCTTATAGATATAATATTATGCATTTTAATTATTTATTCCATAATTTCATTATTAGTATTTATTTAACGCGAATAAGCTAATTTCTAAAAGTTTCATAAGAGAAATTAAAAATTAATAAGTAAAAACCTAATTATACCATCCGGTTATATTTTTTGAATTATGCTATATATGGCCTTTACTATAATATAATATAACGTACAATGTAGCTTCAATCACCCCAAAAGTGTTTTGAAGATGCCTGACCAGGTAAAAGATGAGTTTTTGACCTTTGGATGCAAAAAGAGTCACCATTTCAAAAATATTATTCTCTAATAAAAGATAGTTTTTCCAAATTCAACCCTAATCAAAATCAAAAGAGCTTGTCATATGTGATTAAACATTCAATGTCCTGGAGAATAAATGCCTTTTATAAGAAGAAGAATCCTTTATTTTTTGGACCAAAAAGTTGATCCCCAATCTCAAGGGCTCCCAGTCGCAGGCCCGACCACCGCTGGAGGAGTGAATCACGATTTGATCTTAGACAACCCCCTAACAGAGCGGTCACTTCCTCCCGTTACCAGGAGTCGAACGTAGGACTATTTATATTAAGTAGTGGGATAGGCCAAGACAAAGTTACTCAGAAAACTGAGGATAACAGATGCTACTTCTGTACATTCCTTTTCCAATTGTATTCACACACCGATCGAGGTTAGAACAGATCACTGGATGCCAAAACAACCCCAGATCCTAGCAAGTAGGGTGTGCTACTGCAACTTTAGGAACATAGCTCCGTCTATTAACTTAGTGATGTTAATGTTATAAAAAGTCGCGCATATAATGCGTGTAGCTGCTCAAGGAGCGGCAACATCTTCCTTGGAAAGAGGAGCAACCTCCTCCCTCTCCACGCCAGCTTCACTACCAGCAACTTCTAGGTCCAGCAGCTGTTTTTCCCACAATTTAGAGGGTTCCTGTATGAAGTCAAATGTATTAAGAAACTACATTAAAAATACAATGAATTGGATAACAAGCAAATCACAGTCCTACACTTGCTTAGTCAACACTAACCTTCCACGAAAGGTCTTGCGCCATGCAGTTTTGTACCATTTCTTTCAAGGCATTGGTTCCATAGGTTGCAAGAACCTTGATGACAGTCCTTACTATCGCAGCTACATCTGCTGGATCAACTGCATCACACTGGGAAAAATTCCAGTTGGTTGAGATTTGGGGAAAATAGAACTATAACAATTGTCACTCACTTACTTCAACGCTGAAAGCCCCCATTTGGAAACCAGTGTAACCTTCCTTGACGGTATCAACAAGTCCACCGGTAGATGCAACAATGGGCACCTGCAGGGAGATTATGTGCTAAATTGTCGTGACATTAAGTGCTCGGACTGAATCTACTTGCAATCATCATAAAGTCATTACCGTTCCATATCGCATAGCATGCAGCTGAATCAGACCACATGGTTCAAACCTACTTGGAATCATCATAAAGTCAGCCCCGGCTATAATCTTATGGGCCAAGGAGACATTGAATTTTGCAACTCCTCTAGCCTTATTCGGATATAGTATTTCGAACTGTTCAAGCTGCTTTTCCATGTATTTTTTTCCAGTTCCCTGAAGGAGAACATCCGACTCAGCATGGTATAAGCCAAAACAACATTAAATACTGGAGAATTTTTGTTTGCTTTTCTTACAAGAACTACTATCTGAACATTCTGCCCAATGAATTTTGGAATAGCTGAAGCGAGAATATCTGAACCTTTCTGCTCTTCCAGTCTACCAATAAAGCCAATCAAAGGAATGTTCCTGTCCACCGGTAATCCAACTTCAGCTTGAAGGGCCTCCTTCAATAAAGGCTTTGCCTCCATAACCTAGAATGCCCACTCATCATTCTCTATGTTCAAGTTATAAGGTTTCTCAATTAGAATTTGCTGCTAAGGGACTTACAGTTGTGGCATCATATTTTACGTTAATGTACTTGTCAGTTGCAGGATTCCACTCTTGGACATCCATACCATTAACAATACCAGAAATGCCGGTTCTACGAATGACGTTGTCCAATTCCACACCCTTTTCTACTCCAACAACTAGTTCCTTGGCATAGTATGGGCTCACAGTTAGAACCTTATCTGATTCCAGTATTCCAGCCTTCATCCAATTGATTTTCCTCCCCTTTACAGGTTTTTCATACCTGCCAAGTGAAATCTCTTCAAAACATGAAAGAAGAACAGCCTCTGAGACAATCTTATACACATATTATCTAAATCTTTAATTAATTAATAGCACACCCGTCAATAAAATCAAAAGAACTCTTGAAGTGATCTGGCAAATTGAGAAGCGAAAAGTCTGAAATGGCAAATCTTCCCTGATAGGCAATGTTGTGGATGCAGAAAGCAACCTGTTATCAATTACAAAACACAATCGTAGCAATCATGTCACACGTTGAACTGCTTTGAATTCAAACGAAAATTAATTTAAAGCATAATTTACCTTCGCATTCTTGTAAATCCCCCTAGGTTTGTACATGGTTTTAAGGTAGCATGGGAGGAGAGCAGTGTGCCAATCATTGGCGACGAATACAACATCTTCTCCTGCAATGGTTCGTGGGTGGAAGTTGGTGTTATTTCATTGCTTGTAAGGAAAAAGATAAGGCTCCAGAGTTGCAGAAAAATATACACACCATATGTTCCTGAGAAATGTTTGCTACTATTCAAGTTTAAAATTCTTGGTGCTTCCAGAGCAGCCTGCAAGCAGCAAAAATGTTATGCCTGTCAACACACCAAACAGAACAGATTAAAATTGAAATAGATACATGACCAGACACATCAAACTGGATATAATCGTAAGGTCTTTAAATTCTGAGCGGAAACATTTGAAGTGATGTCGTCCAAAACCTCTTATCACTTGTGTTTAAAGTGTCAGCTGTCGACTGAAGACAAACAAATACTACAACCCAAGCAGCCCAAAATTCATCAGTCTGAGAGCACCTTCTTTTTAATAATTTTTCCGGCATTTCAAATCTCATCCCGAGATTGTACTACAGAACCATGACTGAAGCATAAAATCTCTAGTAGGGTGACTAAAAATTGCAAAAAGCACAAGAAATTAAGAAGTGAAAATACTACTTACTTGGCATAACAAGCAAAAACGCAGTTGGTTGTCCTTGTAATCTTGTCCCGCTTTGGGGCCATATATTTTGGGACCAGTTTTCCCCCACACCTTAAACATTCAGAAAATTTGCTATTAGAAATGTAAGAGATTGAAATCTTCTGTGCCTCATATAATGTAAGATGGCAGAAGGGACGTCATGTTAACAAGAATTAAGAAAATGGAAACCTTCTCAAGGAAGAACGGGTGGTCCACAAAGACACGATCAACTCCCCGTTTGTAGCAGTGGAAGAAGCGAACAGCTTCAATTCTATCTCCAACTTGAATCTGAAAGTTGAAAATTATTGTTAGAGCATCCAAATCCCACAAAAGACATAAACATCATAGTATCATACCTCAACAAACACAGAGGTGTCCCATGCATCTTTGTATTGATCATAGCGAGGAGACACTGTCATAACGCGATGTCCTCTTGCCTTGACAACAAAAAGGAAAAAAAAAAGGAAATGAGTCAGTAAACTAAAATGGGATATGAGGGACAAGCATAAATCTCCATGAGAGGACAGCTGTATACCGCCATTGCTGGAGGGAGTCCACCAAGGACATCACCAAGTCCACCAGTTTTACTCCACGGACCGACCTCAGCCCCAACGAAGACCAAGTTCATCCCTTGCCCGCATATGATTTTCCCCGATGGCATGTTGGTCTCAATTTCATATGCCTTTTTGGTAGTTTTCCTAGCAAGAGCTTTTGCGGAGGAGTTCATTTGGAGAACATCCACCATGTTCGAGGACCTTAAACCACTATATGTCACGCTTTGACTCCTCAACCCAATCTGGATCAAGTTGGTTTTAGTTTCTGATGCATGGCTGTTGACATGTGAACTCCTCGACACGAAGTATGTAGTAGTTATGGTTGTCATTGCATTCGATTGTTCCTGTTGAATGCGCTATGAATTATGTGTTCCGAAAGGAAAAGTTGAATTTACTGTCACCACTCAAAAGGACTAGAACTTTTACGATGCACTCCAACAAACGCAGTTAGAAACTTAAAAACATTAATTATACATAACAAGGCCACAATTCAGCAAATGAGGGACCGAATAAAAAAACTCAGTATCTTAGGTACTTCAGACGAGAAAAGGAGAGAGTTTTGAAGCTAAAAACCAGAGAGAAACGAATTATACAGTCAACGGTAACAAAATTAACAAACTGGAGGCAGAAAATCTCTCAACCATGAGATAACGAGAGAAATGATCGGAACTAAACTCTCGGATTTTATCGAGTCACACACGTGATGGTGGTAAGGAACAAAAGTTACCCTCAGACCTCTGAACAAGCCCTTACTAACCTTAGACTTCTGAACAAGTCCTTACTACACTCAGACCTCTGAAAAAGTCCTTCCTCTTGTATACTCAAAGCAGTGCCAATGCTGAGCATATTTTGTAGGATACGAAATGCAGTTGCTTGGTTAAAAACGCGCAGGGAAATCCGATCTTCTGTTCAGTTTTATTCTGTCTTATAAAATTTCAGCTATTTATTTTACGAGACCTATGCAAATTTTATGTAGGTCTTATATAAATAAATGGTTGAAATTTATTGGACATAATAAGACGCCATAATATTAAACAGAGGATCTGAACTTCGCGTTGGTCCCTGACTCAACATTGGCCTATTGGTTGGGGAAATCGTGTGAAGTTGGGCTGGTCCCCTCTGATTTTGTGATGCAGTATGCTCTACTCCTCAAAGATCTTTGGGGCGTTGGGCTGGTCCCCCCTGATTTTGTGATGCAGTATGCTCTACTCAAAGATCTTTGGGACTAGTAAATATTCTGTCAATTGACAGAAACGACATCGCAGCAATCCACCTCCTTACCTCGCTTTGGCTTACATTTGGGATAATTAAGATGCTACAAGTGGTATAAAGAGGGTAAGCAAGGAGTGTTAAGTCCTTTAAAACTTACGTCTATTTATAATATGAGGTGAACCTGTTAGTAATTTAATTGAAGTATATTTCTAGTTTTAATTACACTTTGATTATAGCTACAATTAATTATAATTAGGTACAAATAAGAAATACTATCTCATATTGATCCTTATTATCAAATATCACATATTTAAATGCTAAAGTTTATTAAACATAACAATTAAATCCAACTTGATGAAATTACCTTTCTCTCTCATCAACCATTTATTTATGAACTATATGTTTTGAAATATGTCGGCAAGGTATCTAGCAATGCATTATGATCATCCAAATATTAGAAATGTCAAAATAGTTTTAACTAAATTTTTGTGCATAATTTTTCATATAATTTAATCTATTTATTACTTAATATTCTAATTAAACATAGATTATGAAAGTAATATCTACTCTAATCGTATTAGTTCCTTCATTAGTAACTGAGTTCATTAATGACATTTTAAAATTATTTTCAATGTATCATTTCACCTTGACTAAGGATTTTTTGAATCAAGAATAACAAAATATTCTCTCTAATCACTTTAGGATGGTAAATCATATATTAATCACTCAACTATCTTAATATAGTTCATAATATATCCAATTACTATCGATTAAAAATTTTCATAAACACATAAGTAATATTCTAAATAGAATTCTTATGTATGGCCAATAAGTATTCACACATTTATTTAAGTATCTACATATTTTAGTTTGTAAGATCGATTATTTCTTTTATAAGGCAGAAATATAATATATGTTAGTCTTTTTATACTCTATTAATGTCAAATCTTTATAGAACAATGATTAAAAATAATTTAGAGATAATACATAACTATAATGTAACAGTCCAGACCACCAACTCACAGATACTGTCTACTTTTGGGTTGTCCATCAGGTAAAAGCCCTCATGATTTTGCTCCTCCTACATTTGAAAAAATTTCGTCTATGCGAAAGAGACATTCATACCCTTATAATGTGTACTTCATTCTTCTCTCTAACAGATGTGAGATCTCACATATAATATAATTATTATCTTATTATAATTTTATTTGCAATGTGTATATACACATACTTTATCTTCTACATCAGTGAATTAAATAGACATTTATGAGATAAATAATAATTTTAAATAATTAAATCACCAAAATTATAAGTAGCTGATTGGTTATAAGATATAAAGTAATAATTTAAAATCCCACAACTATCTAGTTTTTGATGTTCTTACTCCTCTTCGGCTTGAAAATCCATATTAAGAAAGCCTAACCTTTATTGAAACTAACTTATCCTGACTGTCAGGAACCGAATGAGTTATGAAATATTTATCAACTGAAAAAGAAAGAAATTCAAGAATTTTTAAAACAAACTTTCGAAGTCTTGTGTGAAACCCATCTCGCAAGTTAATCAATAGATCAAAGAGTTTCAAGTTACAAAAAGTATTAGTCTAAAGCTAAAGTCGAGGGCGAGATAGAATACTTAATCCCCTAACTGGTCCATCCTAAATGACAATACAATACATTGGTCATAAATTTGTTTTAAATTTGAATTCCGATCGTTTAAAAAGAAAAAGAAGACGAGAAAGCAAAAGTGAAAAGGTGGAGACTCTCCGCTCAACTAAGCCAAGAATCACATGTGATTCAACCGCGCTGCACCAGACCCAACTCGAAGATGACGTGGCAATTGGCTATTTGCTGATTAGAATCCGTGGGTTCCGGAACCAAATTTACATTTAAATCCCGTTAATCAACTTGCAACGAATGTAAAATCATCGTCCGACTATAAAACCACGACTCCCACCTCGGGAAATTTAATTCAACAAAGCAACAAAATAGGAGACACGCGCTTACCCAAAAGGCCCGACGGAGATCCGGCTATTCCTGTCGGATTTCGCGAGCGACTGGTACTAGCGCAATCAGGATGAAGGGTCCTGGCACTTTATTTGCGTCCGTCATAGCGGCTTCAACTCTCGCTTTGTCGTCCTCGTCCTCTGATACTAAAGACGTTCATTGTCCTTCCTTCAACCAGGTACGTCTTCTTTCATATTTCAGTAAAGAATCTCAAAGGAAATCAGCCTGATATTTTGATTGGATTAATGTATTAGATTCCATTGTTAAGTGTTTCACGTCGTGTGTTCTATGGATCTCTGGCATGAATTTAGGCTTGGTCTGGTCTGAACAGGGTACAGGTAAATTGGGCGGGAAAAATTGTGCGTCGCCGTCGAGTAAGGATAAATTCGCTCCAAGATTTGACGGGTTGAGGTTCATAGAGACACTCATCACAGCCCACCGCTAAGAAGATATATCTCAATCGTCATCATAATTATCCTTAGCGATGAAGATAGTTAAGTTCAATTATTCTTTCAATTGTGGAGGAGTAGGAGGAGAAGCCCCATTGGGTTAACATGTGATTAAAGAGAGTTTTCTTTGTGGTCTTTGTTGTTTTCTAAAACTGTAAAACTCGGTTGATTGGTTGGTTGTTCCTGTAATTTTACAATTTGTTAGTGTATTTTTTTTCCCTCTTTGGGGTTAGCACGCAGAGATCAATTCTGTCTTTGCTTTGTGTTTGTGTTGTGTTTATGTTTTATTAATAATGTTTCTTGTGTTTATGGTTTGGCATGGTCCTCTGTGGCTGAGATTCTGCCTGGCGTTTCGGTACGTGATTTTTAAAAAAAGGGGATTTTATGATATGGACGTTGGACCTTTATACACGGAACCGGAATTGTAATTAAATGCCTGTCTGGTTATTTTCTCCTGTGCTTATGCTTTATTTGTCGCTTAAGTTACTGAATGCAGGACGCAATACAAGTTTTAAATGAAATAAATGAATCTTTTTGACATCGACTACATTTCATTCTTAAATTTGGGTTCTATGGTAAAACCTAGGATGACAATGGGCAATTTCTATCAATTTTTAAAAAATGATTTTTTAATTAAAAATATATTATAATTTTTTTAATTGAGTCCGAGGTTGAAATGTTTAAACCCAGCCTATTTAAGCTTAAAATTTTCTAAATAAAACGATACGTTTTGTTTAAAATAATTAGACTTTGAGTTAATTTAGGCACTATTAAACAGTGAAAAGATTTAAATTTAGTTGTTTATTGAGTTAATTTAGGCATCATTGTGCAGTGAAAAAGATTTAAATTTAGTTGTTTATTGTAATTCTTACTAAAAATTCCTTTTCTTTCTTTATTATAAGATGAAAGCATGAGGATGTATACTTGATAAATTATCTTTAATCTAATTACGGACATAACGACAATAAAATTGTAATTGATTAGATAAAAATAATTGAATAATGTGAATATAAGTAAGTAAATCGAATTTGGTTTTAATTTTTTCAAAAAAAGATTTCACAGCATCAACTATGGGCAAAGTTTTTAGCTTTTAACGGTGTTTATAAAATAAAGGAAAAGAATTTAACTTTTGAATGGTAAAGGCATGAATGTTCACTCGTTCATGTTTTCTTTTCATTTAGAGAGAGATAAGAGATTTTTTATTAAATTAAAATTTTAACTATAATTAAAGTCAAAATTAAATTATAATTTAATTTAATTTAATTGCAATAAAATCAGATATTTCATATTTAATTTCTAATTATAAATAAGTCAAATAAATCCATACGACCTTCAAGGCTCATGTTATTCTCCTCCAAATTTTCAAGCAGTATCTCCTAACCTTCCTCCTCCTCCTCAAATTCTTCACTAGATGAAACCTATTAGTGATGCCATGGTTGTGTGAAAATAGAACCTGCCTAGCCTGTCCTGTGTTTAAATTTCAATTTAGAGTTGATATCTTGGAATTCCATACCATGACACTCCAAGATCTTAACTTGCCTAAAATGTCTGTATTCAAATGCTCAGGAAAAACAAGGGTTAGGCTATTAACATTAACACCATGATAATAAGCCAAAGCAGTTACGAGAAAACCCATGCCAAAATAATTACTCTTCTTAGTAATCGAAGTAACTATGGTTTGAAACATATGAGTGGATGTGCAGACTTGAACCTTATTATCATGCACCAAAGTATAAATAAATCTTTCTTTGAGAATTTGTTATTTTAGCTCTTGGCAAAAACAATATGACACATAAATTTACGCAATAACAAGCACTCAGGATTCTTAATAATATTATTTGGTGCATTATGCATATTAAACACATCCAAACCCATTAATTGTTTCCAAAATGTTTTTGCATGAAAATTCTCAGTGTGTCAACAATTTTTGAATTCAGAAAACCAAAGAGTTCTTCAATGATATAATAATCTAAGTTACACTATTTTTCTTACAATCGAAACAAAAAGTTATCGAACTTGCCCAATTTAATAGTATAAAGTTACGGGGAATTCAAGTGTTAGTTCTCCGAACACAAGATGATAACAATGTATAAACTTACCCCAGTGAATTCTAACACTTATGGGCTCAACCTTTTCTTTTAAATTTAAATCTTCCAAAATTGACAAATCAAAATACCTAGGTGCAACAATTATTTTAGAACATAGGGTTTGAAATTTCTCACCTTCTTCTTAAGAGAAAATTGGAAAAGGAGTTTCAAAATCCTTCACCAAGTCACATGCACCATGGCCCGAAACCTTTTTTTTTTTCCCTTGAGGTTGCAACATTTTGCCAATTTTCTAATTCTAGGAGATATTATGGAGGATGAAATTGCAAAATAACCAATAAACAACATCAAAAATGCAAAATTTGATTTAAAAAAAGCAAAGGAGAGAAGGTGTTCGAACAAAATCTTGCAAAAACCATTAACATTGTTTACATACAAAATCTTGTTGCTTGTTTTAATGTATGCAATATTGCAAGTATATGGATCATATATTGTAGTACACAAGATATCATTCTCACGAGGATTGGATTAGTCACCTAACAATTTGAATGTACTTTGTCTAAGGTAATACAAGATTGAATTAACTGAAACTAAAATAAATTAACGAAAATAAAAATAAACTAATAAAATTTAATAATTAAACCAGTAAGATAACATTAAGAGTTAAGTTAATTAATAATGGAAACTTAAGGGTTATCCTATCCTTATATTTTGTCTTCCTTTTTGCCTTGTTAATTCAATTATGCTTGATTCTAGATATTCTAAGGTTTTGACTACCCTCTTTCGAGATATCCCAATTGAAATAAATAACAGTAGAGTTGAAATCTCTTGATTCTCAAAACTACACAATTAGATTTGAAGCAATCATAACGATAATCAAAACACAATTAAGGTGTCTTTTCAATTATTTATTAACCTGATATTTGTAAGTCTATTAATGTACCAACTCTCATTGTGTAACTTAACACAAATAAATTTGATTCAATATCTTGATTTTTGATTAATTATAAGCACAATAAATAACACAAAGCAATCAAATATTAAATTCAACAAGGTAAAAGTTAAAAAACAATTCAAGAATAAACCCTGATATAGAATTAGAATTCCATAATGATGTCCAAAACGCAACTATTCAAATTTAGCATACAGGGGAATGAAATAGAAGAAGAGGAAAGAAAGAAATCAGCTTGAAACCTTGACCTTGAAAATCTGGAAAGTTGGAATTGACCTTGATGTTTCCACTTTTGATCTCCTTTTTTGTGATGTGCAGCCTCCTCTTTTGTGTTTTTCTTTTTATTGTTATACTCTTGAGACTTCTAGGGTTCTTTCTAAGGTTTTTCCACTTATTTTGGTTCCAAAAATAGTCCCAAAACATCAAGAATACAAAAATATCACGAGCTGAAAATTGTCAGTGCACAATCGTGCACTGAGGATACGTGATCGTGCATTAGCTATCAGAACTATCTGGCATGATCATGCATGTTCATCAGTATATTGCTTGAGGTTCTTAAACCTTTGGTTGTATATCAAAAACTATGTTTCTCTTGAACCCTTGGTTGTACATCATATGTATCAACTTGAGGTTCTTATTCTATTTAGATGTGAATTTGTGTTTCTTAAATTTCTCTAAGTTTCACCTCACTCCCATTAGTGTCATTGTAAATAAATTATCCTTATAGCAATGTAGCGTGTATTGAGACAAACATCCTTGCTTAAGAGGATGATAAAATTGAAATTTGACACTTTCTTTTGAATACCCTACAAACTTAAGTTTATCTAATTTGGATTGAAGCTTATCAAACGATACACGCTTCATATAAACATACCCAAATTTTTAGGTATGACAAGTTTGGTCTATGGTGGAATCATATATGATGTATATATAACTCAATTCCTTTAATCTATAGATTGTCCAAGACAAGTGCACTTATCATTTTATAATATAAGACTCATAGTGCTAAGTATCGATCCTACAGAGACTATCGGTAATAGTAATAACTCTTTTCTTATTATCCAATTGACAATCGAGGTGATATTGATAAATCATATTTAAAATAAAAAACTAAGGACAAGTCATCATAATTAAATAAACTATAATGGAAAAAAGATATGAAAAATTAACCAGTAAAACAATAGCACCTGAAATTTGAATCCCCTAAGACTTCTTTATATAATCATGATTTCACTAATCAATTTATTCTAAAGTTCATTATTGTGGAAATTCCTCAATTATGATAATAGCTTTCTTAAGGTTATTAACACTTAATCATAGGTTGATTAATTGAAATCTCTTTCTAATTAAAACCCCTAGAATTGCATTAATCAATTTATGAGTTTCACTATTATGTTTGACCCTAATTTGGAAGATTTATGTCGACTTATCTTTGGGTTTACATGTAACTCCTTTTAATTATGTTAGATCTATTCATACATTTAGTTTCTTAATATTGCATGAGATCACAAAAGAATTAACATAATGATAATATTAATACAAGAACAAATAAAAACACATAATTGAATCTTTATGGATTTAAAGAATCAATTAAAATAAAATAGAATCAATATAAGGTCCACCTCAGAATTCATTCAATGTAAGTACTATAAAAGGTTTAGCTCATAATTATAGAAAACAAAACATCAAAACTAAAGAAAAAGCTAAAATCAAGGATTACATGATTGAAATCCCTAAAATCTCTAAAACATTTACTCTAGATTGGTGAAAATGTTCTCCAAAAGGGTTTTGTTGGTTGTTGCTCATGCTTTATGCTACTTTAAGGTTTCCAGTTATGTTTCTAAGCCTCCTTACTTATTCCACTCAAATTTTCCTTTTTAAATTCAAAATTCAGATTTTGTGAGATACACAAGCATTAATAGAAGCATGTTAATATAAAGCAATCCTATGGATAATTAACTCACAATTAAGATCTCTCTTGAATTGTTTATTAACCTGATATTTGTAAGTATATTAAGATACCAACTCTCATTGCACAACTTAACACAAATAACTTTGATTCAGTCTTTTGATTTTTTATCAAGTAAGCACAACAAATACCATAAAGCGATACTATAGTGAATTCAACAAGATAAAAGTTAAATAAAATAATTCAAGAATAAAGCCTAATCTAGAACTAGAATTCCATAATCATGTTCGAAACAAAACTATTCAGAATTGACATCCACGGAAATAAAATAGAATAAGAAAACAATGGCTGATAAGGTTAGTGAAGGTATGAGGTTTTTGGGAGCCAACTTACATCTCTAGCCCCTCACATCTCTTCAATGATCGGATAGTGGTTACCTATAATCCCTCTTCAATTCAAATTTATAATTTGTACAAGCCTGATTAGTTGATTGATTTCACAAGGTTTTTGGAATGATGTTCTTACTGTTTAAAAGTATCTATTATTTATACTACTAGTATGTCTTTTCAGAGATTAAAGTTATAGGATGATATCAAGAGAACCTGTGGGAGTCTTCAAGTATCATGGCTTATATTAGAGAATATGAATTTTTTGTTGCATATAAATGAAGATGAAGGCTCTAAAGTGCTCCAAAAGAACTTATTATAGAAGCTGAACTAGGTTTTAAATCAGATTGGCATTATGGATTTAAACTATACGTGGTAATTCTTTTCTTGAAATAATAAGCAACAAAAAAACTAGTTTATTAGGAAAAAGCTTGATAGAGCTTTCATAAACAAAGGTTGGCTTATGCAATTCCCTAATAATTTTGCTAGCTTTGGTTTCATTTATGTTTTGATCACTCCACTATTGAGTTTCTTCATCTCAGTTCTGCTTCCTCCCCTAAAAACTCCTTTCATATTCCAAAATTATATTATTAAAGGTAAGAGGTCTAGAGGATGTGGTCAAGACTGGTATTGGGAAGATAAAAATGGTTATAAAGTTTATCGAATAATGAGGAAACTTAAAGCAATCAAATAAGGAATCAAAGCTCTTAATAAAAGTGTCTACCCTGATAATGAAACTAACCTTAAGTCTATAAAAGAGACCCTCAATGGGTTCAGGATGAATGCTATAGGGATCCCTCTAATCTAAACTTAAGGAATCTGAAAATTAAGGCCCTTAATGATTATATTCAAGCTTTACACTTACATAACTCCTTACTTAAGTAAGGATTAATTAGCTTAAAGATGGAGGCAACAATACTAAGTTCTTCTATAACTATATTTTGGCTTATAAGAACATAAATAGAATATACTTCTTAATAGATTAATAGGGGAACTAGTGAAAAGACTAATCAATGATTAGAGTAATTGCTTTTAATTAATATAAAAACTTACTTGCTGAAAGCTCCTCTTGTGTCTCTTCTTTTAATGCATTGAGGTCCTTTATAAGATTCTTCTTAAACTAATAAATGAAGGATAGTCTCTCAAGACCATTTACTCCTTAGGATATCATAGATGCCCTCATTAGCTTAAATCCAAATAAACCACCTGGGTTAGACAGGTTTAATACCTCTTTTTTATAGAATACATGAGAAAAAACGTGTTGTTTTTTAGTGGAAACAGTCTAGAAATCCTTTCGTAGCAAGAAGATGCTCAAGAAAGTCAACATGACTTATATTTTCTTAGTCTTTAAGAAAACGAATCCCAAATCCATACAAGTTCATCTAATATCTTGTTGTAATACTGTTTACAAAGTTATTTGAAAACTTGTTACACACTAGACTAAAAGGTGCCTTACAGTCTCTAATTAACCCTTATCAAGGAGCTTTATCTATGGAAAAATAATAAGAGATAACATTCTACTATTTTAGGATTTGTTCAAGGATAATGATACTAGAGCTTCTATCAGGAGTAGCTCAATGAAAATAAAATTTTATAAAGCCTTTGACTTATTACATTGGAGTTTCATTATCAACTGTTTACTAGTGATTGGATTCCTTAAGTTGTTTGTTGAATGGCTTCAAGCTTACTTGATGTCAACTTATTTCAATGTTCTAGCGAATGGCTCTTCATTTATGATCTTTAATAGAGCTACAGGGTTAAGGCAAGGGGATCTTTGTCCCCTTTCCTTTGAACCCTAGCTATTGAAGTTCTTTGATAAGTGCATAATTGTCCAATATTTATGTTTTAATTATTCTCTTTTATTCCTCTTATTGGTTTAATTATTGGAACTTAATTTGATTTAATATTTCCTTGTAGGAAATTATAATTTTTGCATGATGTGGAA
>JAOSBL010000212.1:23239618-23250497 GCA_027568915.1 Erythroxylum roraimae
GGAAATGCAAGTCTCTTGCTTAGAAATAAGCAAAATATTGTATTTCTCGAGTGTTTTACACCTTTTCGAAGCAGTTCGAGAGGTGCGGATAAAATGTCATTAACTAATGTGGCCAAAAAATGTCTTAGTTTATCATTAGCAAATTCAGCTAAAACCACATTTTTCTAGGATTTGGTTGTTCCATTCGAGTCAGTAGTTAGCTCCACAAGCTCCTACAAATTAGAAAGCCCTAAGGGGCTTCTGTTAAGTTTATCTGATTTTTAGGTATAATATTAGTGATGTTTTCCTTATTAGTCTTAGGTGTTGATTCTTATTCGATCCCCATGAACTTAAAGTGAATAATTTCCCTATAGGTTTTCGTACTTGTTTTCCCAACTGAGGCTTCCAATTGCAAGATAGTTGGATTTCAACTTTAGCCATTTCATTAGCAACATTTAACTTCATAACAAATAGTGTTTCAGGCAGTCCATTCTTAGGATTGATCTCAACACAAGTTATTGTAAATAATGCTTTCTCAAGTCTAGCAGTGGCTGAATCAAATGCTATAGGTTTACATACAGAACTAAAAAGAAAACTCAGTCCATCTGGAGTTTAGTATTCTAGATGTATGTTATGAAAATTAATCCACAGCGGAATAGTTTCTATACTTGTTCTATCAAATTCCAAACCTAGAGCCCATTTTTCAATAAACATGGTTCCCACATTCCACGGACCATATTCTATTATCTTACTCATACTATCTCCATCATTAAATTTGAACAAAAAAGTATCTTCTTCAGTAAGCAGAATTCTATCAAGTCCTTTGTTTATCCATCCTATAAGCCCAATTTTGCATTAGAGGAAATGCAAGTCTCTTGCTTAGAAATAAGCAAAATATTGTATTTCTCGAGTGTTTTACACCTTTTCGAAGCAGTTCTAGAGGTGCGGATAAAATGTCATTAACTAATGTGGCCAAAAAATGTCTTAGTTTATCATTAGCAGATTCAGCTAAAACCACATTTTTCTAGGATTTGGTTGTTCCATTCGAGTCAGTAGTTTTTTGGTTTCTTTGTTCTCTTAAGAAGTTGACATCCATCAATTCTTACAAAGTTGGAAACTGATTCTACAGCTCCCTTTGATGAGATAAGCCTCAATTGGAGGTTTCCATAAAGCTTTCCTTAAATAGAAGGTTACCTGTAGCTACCCTTGAGCTTCGCCAAAAATTGAAGTTACTATTGTGAGAGAGGGAAAGTTACTTTTTACAATTAGAAGAATAGGTCACCTTGCATGATGAGTAATAAGTCTCATAGCTTATTATTCTTTTAACTATTGCAATTCTTGAAGCTTTCAACCTTTCTTCCACTCTTCTCCTACTTCTTCTTCTTCGTCACAACTAATACTCACCTTCTATCAATACCACCTTTTGACCATTATGTATTAATAATGCCTAGTGGTTAAAATGGAGAACCCTATTTCTAACTTCTTGCCTCTCTATAGAACCATTTCTTCTACATCTTCTTTTTTATGTCCAGTGCTAATTTAGGCTTCAGGATCCAGTCCTCCTGGCACTTCTCAAGGTAACAACCAACAACAATTGCCTTTTAATACTCATGTAATCAACCTGTAGCAAACAGCACCTGAGAAGCATAACCTACATGCTAAAAAAACATGGCCTAAAGTTATTGGAGATTTCAAAACAAATATAAGTTGATGTACTATCCTACTAACAAATCTATAGATCTCATAATGGTTCCCTCCTGGCTAGAGGTATGATAAATGATTTGTAACTATATTTATAAATATTTATATACCCATATTTAAAGTATTTTACTTATTATTATTTTATAGTATTTTAATTCATGCCAAGTGCATTTATAGGCCATAATTGTCTTCATGGATCAAAAGAAGAAGAATTTGGATGAACTTGTGGTATAAAATGAAGATTTGAAGCAACTTGGACTTACACTGTTGTGCATATGGCTAAGTAAATCTTTGTGAACATGTAAAGCCATGATTTTAGGTTTTTTTGTGCTACACGACCACATATATAGTCATGTAAGTGACTTTGTAAGTCCTAAAAATCCTAAATTTTACTACAAAGGGACGTAAGAAGAGGCAAAACAAAAAAAGACAAGTTTTTAAGCAATTTTAAGTTGTGAGACACATACAAAGGTGGTAATTATAATCAAGAGGCAACGAAAATGTGAAGAATACATTAAGAGATTCATTAGATAACAACATCCAATCTAGTTTTACAAGAAGACCCAATAAAAGAAAATGGAGATTTAGATTTGTGATTTCGTTGTTTTCTTTTACTTTTTTCTATAGCTTTATCTTTGATTTTGTTTTCTATGAGTAGTAACTAAACATGTTTAGTGTCTAGTTGTGATGGACCCTAGTTTGTGATAATAATGTGAATTGATCTTTTATCTAATGCAATTATATTGATTGATTTATTATGTTTCAATTATGCATTTTATTCTTATTCTAATATATCCAGAATAATAGTGCATGATTTGATTTCATATGATTAAAATTGAGAAATACTCTTGTATGAATAGATCTATCATAATTGGAAGGAGACATATGCAAACCTAGAGATAGGTTGACATAAATCTTCAGGATTAGGTCAAACCTAATAGCAGAATTCATAAAGCAATTCTGGGGTTTTAACTAGTTGTTAATATTCTTGAGAAAGATTTTAACATAAGATAAGAATTTCCACTATCCAATATTAATCAATAATATAATTGCATAATAAAGGGTTATTATTTAATAATTCTTAGGGGGATTCATTACCTTGATATCATTATCTGATATTGATTTTTCTTATATTTTCCTTATTTTGTGTTCAAAATTATTTTAATCTTAGTTTACTATTTAGTTAAAATTTTACTTAAAATCCAAAATCTAATTTATAGGTTAAATAATAGAAAAAGGGTCATTACTAGTACTTGTAGTCTTCATGAGATTGACCCGTAGTTACCTGTGCTAGCTATAGTTATTCCATGCACTTGGGGTATTTTTAAAATTGAACAAATTGAGTCAATTAAGTTTTTAGTATCATTGCCAGGGACTGTAATATTAGGAAAGCCTAGCTTTTATTAATCTAACTATTAATTGTTGTATTTATATATTTTCATTTTTTGTATTTTTTTGTATTTTATTTTTTTGTTCTTGATTTACTTATTTATTTATCTTTTGGACCTCTCTACTTTGACTGCGTGTAATATGGTTGATTGTAAGGGATTAAGATTCATATATATAGTCATAATTCACAATAGAAAGATGGAATGGACATTATTCTTATGGGAGTTATGATATATCATCGCATTTGGCGACATCACCATATTAGGAATAGAAGTTTGGTGATATATATTCGGAAGCTCAACCAATATCTATTTTGTGTTGCAACATTTGTAAAGGTAACTACTACAATCATAAACTTCAAGCACTAAATTATATATAGGACCAATCAAGCACGCAAAAATTTCCTCAAAGTACATCCTATAAGAATACTTATAATTCATAGTGGAGCAACCCTTACACTTATAGATGGAATGATTATGCTTCAACTGAATATTTACAATAACAACAACAAGTAGAACAATTTATAGATGGAATAATGGAATGCCTTGTCAAAAGTACAATTAGCCAATGTGAATTCGAAGAAAGTTTTTTTTTAACCTAAATATATCAAGCATAATACAACATATTATTTGAGCTTACAAATGCCTCAGAGTGACGAAGAGATGAAGGTCGATTTCATAAATGAAGGGGTATTCTAAGAAGACGAGGAGGTAACTGTTGCTTTAAAAGAGAAGGATGAACTGATGATAGAGGAAGTAAAGGACGAACAAGAAGAGGAAGCTACTATTTAAGAAGAGAAGTAGAGAAGTGGCAATAGATAATTGAAGAAGAATAAGAGCAAGGAAGAGAAAGTTGACAAGTGCATAAAGGAGATTGAGAAAGAACAAAAGGAGGAACCAATAGTGGGAATTGTTGATGAATCATTGTTAATCACCTTGAGTACGGTTGTTTCCCACTTCCTGAAAGACAAACTGATTGAACCAACTAAAGATTCAGGGGTTTTGTCATTCCTAATGTTATTAACATTTTGTCATTAAAAAGGACATTAATGCATTTTATTGGATTTATTACATTAATACATTATGTCCTTATGATCATTTTATAACACGTGGCTTATTTACAGGCTACAAAACCTCTATGCGAAGAAACAGTAGAAGCAAGTCACTTATTATAGACCCAAGATGATGGTAAATATGCAGGGTACGTTGAGCAACCCATGAATTAAGATAGGTTTTCTTTTAAATTCCATTTCATGTTGTTTCCATTTTTAGTGCTAGCATAGGACTTCAATGTTATTTTTATTTCCATATTTTGTATTTATTTCCATTATTTTTATTTCTTTTATTTTTATCCCTTTTCATTTATATTTTACAAGGATTATTGTATCTCATATCAAATGGATACCTCATCAAAATCAGAATTATGAAATTCTTATTACCCAAGGAAGTACCAAATTCCTACACTTTCTTACTTTTTATTCATTTGTGCTTATATTGTGTACACTGGGCACAACGTATAATTTTAAGTATAGGGAAGGGGATTATAAACTTCTTAATTTTATTATAATCTTTGTTATTAAATCTTATTAACTGATATTCTGAATTAGTGTCCATAAATACTTGATTTCATTATTGATTATTAAACTGAATTAGTACATAAAAGGATGAAAGTTAGAATAAACTGGCTTTTCTAAGTCACATTTTTAGTAATCATTGAGATAGTCAATTTTAATAAAAATTGCATATTATTTACACACATAAAATCATTTTTTGTTTGTGAGCTTTTGAGTCTAAGAGCAAATTTAATTAATTTTTAATCTCTTTTATTCTTTCATGTGTGTTATCATGCATAATTCTATAATTCTAGAACTTGCTTTTATTACACATATTGAGACTACATTTTGTTGAATTAAAAGCATTGAAATGATAATGGCAATCAGATTCAACATTTATTTGGTCTGTTTTCTTAAATTACCCTACCATATTTTATCTATTAGGTGTAACCAATTTTGAGCCTTAGCTTTTTCATTGATTGTAATCCCATTATTAACCTCTACCTTATCTTTCTTGAAGTTTTTTTATTAATTTGAACCCGGAAAGCTATTTACACTACTTGATTGTGATGAAACTTAAAATTTGAAAAGGTCCAATATTATTTCTAAAATGATTGGCCTAGGATAATTAATTGGATACATCAAAAACAAAGTGTATGCAAAGGACACCTCATTATCTATACAAGTTACATTTGAGATGAACATTCGATAACGAAGCATGTATTTGTGCCTAATATTCACTTTAGTTGTAGCATGTAATTAGCTACCAATTAAGGAAATTTCATTCATTGATTAACAAAGAAAAGCTTGGCATTAGGAGAGCTTTCTTCTAACATAAAAGTCTAGATACCTTAGTTGTAGCTCTTGTCCCCTGCATAATCTCGCATCACAAAGTTAAGACTTTTAAATTAGAGTTATTCTCTTCTCGTTCGTACTAAAAATGGTTTAAACCATACTTAGTTAGCTTTGTTTTTGTACCTAGTTCTACGTTTAACTCTACTTGGAGACCTTTCTCTTTGATAATTCAATTTAGTTTTTCAAAAAGACCTTTTATGTTTATGAAAATGGTTAAATTGAATGTAATTCGTATAAGTTATCAAAAATTTTCACAGGTAATTGAATATGTAAACTAAAAAACATTTAAGTTAAAATTTAATTTTAAAAAAAAATCTTGAACAAAATTCCTAATTATAATTTTCTCCATTACCAAATAAAATCCCAAATATCTTGTCTTTTATTCCAAACCATAACTTTTAATTGTCTAATTTAATTGGCGATTCACGATATGGGTTTCGTGCCGGCTTCTTCAACTTGGCAATAATTTGGGCAACGTGCAGCCCACATGACCAAGTAAGCTTATAGTTTAATATGTCAATGTCAACCAAACGATTAGCTTTTTATTAATGCATTAAAGAAGTATCTTAAAAAAACAAGGAATTCCTTATAAAGATGAGAACATGTGAAGTCAATTAGTTTAAGTCCCGTCACCATCAGATTCGTTCCTTCCTGGACTTGTTTTAGGCATGGGCTAACTAGGACGAGCCTAAATTACAGGCAATCTGGTAGTTAATTAAGGACCCGACTGCCCAACTGTCTCAGGTCAAAATTCCCTTTCATTAAAAACAGCCGGCAAGGGAGAATGTAACCTGGTTGACCTAACGCTAATAGATCTAAAAGTAGAACTCGAGAATAGGAGAAATGGGGGGAGAGAGGAAAGAGGGAGGCACGTCAGTCAACGGAAAGGGTAGTGACGACAACCGAAAATAAAATTTAGTGCTATCATTTTAAATGTCTTGTCACCAACTTCAAACTATATCTCTATTCTTTTAGTTTTCTAGGGAATAACATGCTGGCAAGTTGGTTGCACAATCTTATCTCGCATACAATGAGATTTTTTTTAAATTTTCTAAAGTCAGTATGACTTTAGTCTATATCTTGAATAATGCATAAATCTATTAAAAGTATAAAACATAAACATGATTTTTTTTTTTTGTAGAACCAAATTTAAAAGAAATATGGTAGGCTCTCAAGTTTCTAGACTTTAATGATATTCATATGATCAAATTGATAGAAACCTACAAGTATTATAGACAAGGGTAAGTAAGAAGCACTGTTCCCGTAAGAGTTTAAACTTGTTTATAATAAGATTTAAGATTTAAGATTTTTGATAATATTCGGAATATCAAGATAATTTAACTGACTTTTTCATCCATTATTTTTTTATATAATTTAATTCATTCAGCAAACAATGTTCAAATTATATATTCAAATTAGATATAGAGTATATAATTAATGTTACTGTATATGATAGAGATGTCAAAAAGGGTCGGGACAAATATCTCTACTATATGAGTCCAATCATATTTATTAGTTCCAAATGACACCCAAGAGCAAGGGAGGGTGAATTGGGTGTTAATAAAATTAAACAATTTTTCTAACTAATATATTCAATTAATAACAATCAATATAAATAAGTGTAAGCAAATTACTTAATATAAATTAAGCAAACAATTAAACAACAATTTATAGAGAATTGGGAGGAGAGAATGTGTGCTTTGGCAAATAACCCTTGTTGAATCCACTTCCAAGACTCTTTTCAGAATTTCACTATAATTTGTCTTTCAAGGTAAAGAAGAACCATTGTATAATCTTTCTCAGTAAAAAGGAACCCTCTTGCAATCTCCTTCCAAGGTGAAGATGAACCTTAATCTCACTTATATCACCACCAAATATAGTAACATATTACCCCAACCAAATATTACAACTCACAATACCTTACTATATCACTTGATAAGTCTAAAATGGCTCATTCACATAAATATGACACAATGACACTAATGATTGAAAACTTCTTTGAAATGTGTGTTTACAACTCCCAAAACGTAGAATCAACAATAGCTATTGGAGCTAAGAACTAGCTATTACAATGACTATACTTGATGCATAAGTTGACTAGTACACTATATTTATAGCTCTAGATTCACTAGCTATTGGAAATTGATCAACTAGTAAAGCGTATTGGTTGAGCAGTAAATCCTAATATGAAAAATTGTTTGACAAATAGATCAACCAATGATATAAGATTCTTCTTCATATTTAACAACTTTAACTTTAACCAATATAGGTTGATTAATCACCCAAAAAATATGATTTTAACAACTTTAAATGCTTAAAACCAATTTGATTAATCCAATTATGATTAAAACACATCCCAAAATGTTCCATAAAGATAATTTGAAAGATCACGGAGCTTCTGTATTAAAATTAAAAGCCCTAATACCTCTTGATAAATGTAAAGACTTATACAACGAAGTAATATGAAATGATTTTGCATAATAAGCCTTTTGGATCATCAAATTAACAAAGTGAACTTATAAATAATAATATAAAAATAAAATGACCTTGACGAGCCTTGATCTGAAGTAAATCACTTGTTATTATAGAATTTACGTACAATATACAAAATGTACAAAAAGGGGGGTTGAATTGTGTATTCTTTTCGTGAATACAAACCCCTTTGATATTTCTTTGAAAACGAACTTTTTAAAACTCTTAAATGAATATCAAAATTGTTTATACGAGAATATCTACGTAGTTAAATCGCAAATAACTTCTATATACTTGTTTAAGAACAATAGAAATTAAGGTAAAGAGTTAGAAGATAGACACGGTGATTTTATACTGGTTCACCCCAAACCTTGGGCTACGTCTAGTCCTCAGAGTTCGTCTGAGATTTCACTATACTTCTCCAAAATTACAAGTATTCTTTCCTCTCTTACAGAGCCTCTTCAGGTCTCTTACACAAGTATTCTTTTTGCTTCTTAGCCTCTTCAGGCTCTCAGCCTTTCCTTTCTCTCACTAGAAAGATATTACGAGCTTTTTATTACAGTAGGGTTTGCTCTCAAATATCGCACTTTGAATACAAACTTTTTTTCTACGTAAGTAATAGCTTGAAAGCTTAAAGATCAAAAACTCAAGTTCAAAGAGGTTGTTCAGTCTTCGACTACGACTTGTATTTATAGCCTTCGTCTCCAACTGCTTCTTGATAACTGCTTCTTGTTTCTTATAGAAACTGTTATTCAGTTAAGTTCTGTAACTAATTCTAACTGACTAACTGCCCAACGTACTAGAGTATCTCCATCTTTGTATCGTCTGTGATTTTCTCTTCTTCTGTGTTTTCCACACTTCTCCTGTGTTTTCGCTTCTTTTGTGTTTTCCACACTTCTTCTATGTTTTCGCTTCTTCTGTGTTTTCCACGCTTCTTTTGTGTTTTCCAATTCTTCTGTGTTTTCTACGCTTCTTCTATTTTTTCCATTTCTTCTGTGTTTTCTGGGCTTCTTTTGTATTTTTCTCTTCTTCTGTGTTTTCGACTTCTTCTGTGTTTCTCCGTGCTTCTGTCTTTTTACTTCTTCTGTCTTTTGCCGCTTTTTTTGTCTTTTGCCGTTTTTTCTGTCTTTTTTACTTCTTTTGTCTTTTTCCACTTCTTCTATCTTTTTCACTTCTTCTGTCTTTTTACTTCTTCTGTCTTTCTCCGCTTCTTTTGTCTTTTTACTTCTTCTGTCTTTTTGCTGCACGCTTAACACACTTATCAAAATAGTTCATTTATTTCTAATAATATTATTATTATTTGATTGTCATCAAAATTAATAGATGTGAAGTCGTCTTGACTTAACAATCTCCCCCCTTTTTGATGATAACAAATAATTATAATTTTAGAAAGATAAACGAATATTATTTAGATTTAGATAACGAATAAGAAGACATCAGAAGATATACACAAGTTAAAAATTGTATCAATTCTATCTTCTTTTTCTTGCCACTGTTCTCCCATGTACTTTCTTTCATTTGCTTCTGCTCTTCTCCTATCTTTCTTCTGCTTCTCCTCTTCTCCCCCTATTTGTTATTAATCAAAAAGAACTTTAAAGATGCTTCATGATTTTAAAAAACATTCGTTGCATATCAGTGCGGATCAACTTAAGGTCTTCTTCCATAGAAACTCGTAAATGAGCTACTTCCTCATGTAGATCACCAACTGAGTCATGCAAATCATCAACCTTGTCATGAATTTCTTCAATTTCCTTTACCAAGGCTTCATGACTCCCCTGCTGTGTATGACTAACTTATTCCAATACAAAGGTAGAATCTTGTTGAAGTGTTCTTGATGGAAAGAAGTTTGTAGCAACAGGTGTTTCTGAAAGTAGAATATCTAATTCTATGATTGTGATAATAGGAGGTTTGAAAGATTGTTTTCCTTTACGGAGATCAAGGTCATCAGGTCTAGATAGCTTTGAAACTGGTTTTTCAAGAAGGTGTAGTACATCTTTAATTGAAGATATACAACTCAAGGTCTAAGGTACATAATCAGATGCACAAGAGTGTCTAAGTTGAAACTAATACCTTCAACCCTGATAGTTCTGTACTGTCCTTCTGTTATTCTTCCAACTACTTGGAAAGTTGCATCTGTGGTGAAGCGTCCACACTGACTTCCTGATGCTTTTGAGATATGATGTGAAACATAGATTCCTCTTGGCTGAGCTGCATAGCATGCCTCATCTATGTTCCTCTCTTCTGCTTGTATCTGATCTTCTGTAAGATCATTTGTATTTTATTCTGGATACATTTTCTTCTTCCCTTTGTCTTCATTGCGTACAATGTTTGAAGGTTTTGGTTGTATGTCAGGTACAATCTTGATCACTGTCTTATTTGTGACTGGGTAAATAGTATATCTCTCCTTAGTCATCTGCATTAGATATGGTTCTGACTTTTCATCTCGCAGAACACCATATAACCTTTTTTTTCCACGATTTAATAGATGTATTGATTGATTATTGATTAGTATCGATTCGATTTGTACCTTGACTACCCTTTCCAAAGATTCTCTTATAATGATTGAGCTTCTACTCCTAACCGGTACAACTTCTTCAATCAACTTCAGTCTTAAATCCTCTTTTCTGATCGGTTGAGAAGGATTAAGATGTACTGAAGTGTGTTCAACTAACTTCATCTTCTGTTGAACAGCAGTTAAAGTACTCTTTTTCTGACTGGTCTTCTACTTCTTACTTTCTTCTACCAGCCTAGAAGGATGTTGTTGTTAAGGTTAAGGTTTCTTTCTTTCAAACACCAACTTCCTCTTAATTTCTGTTTCTTTGGTTGATTTTGCTGGCTGATCTTACAAAATTGAGACCAAAGATCTAGTAGCCTGTGGTGCTTTCTCTTTCTTTCCAGAAGCTCCACCATGAGTCAAACCTTTCCCTTTCT
>JAOSBL010000212.1:23258978-23285665 GCA_027568915.1 Erythroxylum roraimae
TCGATTACTTTCTTCATAAGAAAGAAACAAATATGTGCTAGTCTAACCATTTCATCAATACCCCGTCTTGATGAAACCATGACTAGGAACATTTTAGGAATAATACAAAAATGCAATTTGATTCTCATAATTATAATCACATTATAATTTCTAATTACATAACAATTATTCCAGGAATTTTATCTTTATGATTAATAATTAAATAATTAACAAATACACAAAGATAAAGAATGCCTTTTATTGAAAAAAAAAACAAAATTTATGCAAATAAATATACAACCAAAAAATTGACTACAAGGGCATAAACCAGCAATGAGCCACAGAGAAGCGGAAGAGAGAATGAATGCTGGGCGTACAGAAAGAAAACCGGCTTTGATACTACTTTGTTATGAAGAATTTTGAGTGAAAGAGTAAAAGAAAGAGCAGAGAAGTTTTTGGCAAAATATTCGATACCTTCTATTCATTATCCTTCAATTTAAATAATACAAAAAGGCCTAACAACGACTACTATTTCCTAGAAAATATAATAAACAATAATCCCGCGACCTTCCACTACTTACCGCTATCAAATCAAACTGAAACTATTCATAGCTATCAAATTGACAATTTTTGAGTAGATCACTCGTACAAGTTTCAGGCAGCAGATCTTCTATTCAATTAATCAATTTCTACGGTATTTTATTAAATCTTATTCATACATTTATATAGGATCCACACAAATATGTAAACAAGATTAATTAGATATTTTATTAAATCTTATTCATATATTTATATAGGATTCACACAAATGTGTAAACAAGATTAATTAGCACAGGTTGGAGAACCCTAATTGATACAGGGTGCTCCAACCCGTTCCCAAGGCACATGCAAATGCTGTAGACGACTAACACATTCACACATTCCAAAGCATGGCATATGCTGTAGACCACTCATACACGTTCCTTTGCATGGCATATGCAAATGCACGTATCACCTTGCTGCAGTGAGTTTCATATATTTTGTACTTATCTTTGCTCAGATTCACGTCTGTAGAGTTCTAATATTTAGCTGGGCAAATTTCAATTGAGGAAAGGGTTGGAAGCAAGTTATGAATATGCGTATTGTTTTTGGTCATTGTTTCATATGATTGTTCATTTAATCAGTGGAGCTTGAATATGATCTTACTGAAGTAAATCACACGTTAGTATAGACTTTATATTTGATATACAAAATGCATAAGAAGGGGGGTTGAATTGTGTCTTCTTTTTCATGAATATAATCCCCTTTTCAAATTCTTTGAAAACTTTGCTTTTTCAAAACTATTAAGTAAGAATATCACGATGTATGGCAATTAACTTCTAAGTACTTGTATGAACAATAGAAATTTAAAGTTGAGAGTTAGAGAGTAAGAGTCGACAAGCAGTTTTATCTTGGTTCACCCCAAACTGTGAGCTACGTCTAGTCCTCAGAATCCTTTATGAGATTTCACTATCCGCTCAAAAGTACAAGTATTCTTTACATCGAGCCTCTTCAGGTCTCTTACAGCAAGTATTGTTTTCTCACTTAGCCTCTTCAGGCTCTCAGCTTTTCTTCTCTCTACAGAGAAATATTGCGAGCTTTGTTACAGAGAATAATAGCTCTAAAGTTTAACACAATGAATACAGTGTTTCTTAAAGTCACTAGCTTTCTTAAAATCTCTAACTCTTTCAAAATCACTAACTTCTTCAGTCTTCGACTCCGACTCGTATTTATAGCCTTCGTCTTCAACTGCTTCTTGATAACCGCTTCTTTCTTCTTGAATCTTGATCTTTGAAGAAACCGTTATTCAGTTGAGTTCTGTAACTAACTTAAACTGATTAATCTCCCGACGTGGTATCGGGTCTTCGTCTTAATTTTGCTTCTGCTTCGTCTTAGTTTCCACTTCATCTTACTTTTGTCTCCACTTCGTCTTACTTTTGTTTCTCCACTTCGTCTTACTTTTGTCTCTGCTTCGTCTTACTTTTCTTTCTCCGCTTCGTCTTACTTTTGTCTTCGCTTCATCTTACTTTTGTTTCTCCGCTTCGTCTTACTTTTGTCTCCGCTTTGTTTTACTTTTGTCTCCGCTTCGTCTTACTTTTGTTTCCGCTTCGTCTTACTTTTGTCTCCGCTTCATTTTCGCTTCGTCTTACTTTCTAATATTATTACTATTTGATTTTCATCAAAATTATTAATCGTGAAGTCATTTTAACTTAACAAAGAGGAGACATCAGGAAGAGGTCCAAAAATTCCAAATTTCTAACTCAAGAAATAAAATAGTTTTTCTTTCTTTTCCTATATTTCTTTCATTGTATTCAATGTTTATTTGGATTTATAAGATGTTTAAGATGATTATGGGTCTCTGGATCCCTATTAGGAATTTTTCTTGAATTATTTCGTGAACTATATTTCTTTTTTATTTCAATACATCTATCTATGTTTGTGATAATTGTCATTCATATACTTTATAACAAATCGAGAGAGTGAATCAAAGTAATTAGTAGTAGGTTGTACAACGAGAGTTGGCAACTTAATAGACCCACAACTATCAAATTAATGATCAATCGAAAAGAGGTCTCAATTGTGAAATTAATTGTCTATAAGATTGCTTTAGATCTAATTGAACAAGTTAGAAGCAGTTTGTGAATCGAGAAATTACAAATCTATGAATATCAAATTCAATTAAGGTTACTTGATTATAACTTGAGAAAGAGTAATCAAAACTTCAGGAAATCTTGGATCAAACATAAGTTGAACCAATAAGATTAAGGGAAATAAAATAAGGATAGAATAGTTCTTAAGTCTTCAATATTAATAAAGCTTAAATTTGTTGGTAGCTCACTTATCAATTCTTATTTGTTTTGTTTTATTAATTTTTTTACTTTCAATTATTTAATTTAATTCACTTCAATTCTTAGTACCTTAGAAAAGTTCTTATTCAAATTATTTAAGTGTCTATAGTCCTTGTGGGAATGATACCTTTTGATACTATAAGATACGATCCGTATTTTGCAGTATTGAGAGTTTTATTATATATAGTACTTGCTCAACAATTGACTCAATATTGATTCAATTAGTAATATTCTTCTATAATCCCTAAACATTTATGTAAATTAATATAATTTAAAGATATTGTATGAGTTTTCAAAAACTGAGTATTCAGTGATTATTGAGATTATATATCTATCATTTCCTCAAGTGTTCACACTTTTGAAAAAGACTTGACTTTTTCAAATTTCATCTTACTTCTGCTACTTATCTTAAGAACTATTCTCTTATAAGTATTTGTTGAAAATTTTTTGAACAGGTTTGTAAGATTATGTCCAACCTTTTAGATCATTCATAACCTTTTATTATCCAATTTAGTTCTAAGCTTATTGGATAATATTTGCTTCAACTAAGCATTACATCCCAAACCATTAACTTTGACTCTTTCAAATTCATACTAGTTCATAGCTAATATGAAATCTTGCTAGTTGATGTAATTGGAACCTTAATGGTAATTTATAGCATTAGGCTTAGCTATAAAAGAAATAAATATTATATCATACAACCAATATATAGGGGGTTAGGTAAGGAGCACTAATTCCCTTGAAACCTAAATTTATTTATAATAATTTTTTTGATATTTTAGTAATTTTAACTATAATTAATTTAAATACTAATTGTTCTCTAATAAAATTCAATATCTCATATTTAATCATAAAGTTTACAAAACTTTACAATTAAATTTAATTTGGTTAAACAACTTTTTTTTCTTCAATTCATTCTTTTTGTGTAACCTAATTGGTAATGTATATAAAATATAAACCTTCAGGATTAGATAAATTAAAATTTGTTAATTTATAATTAATTGTCTAATTAAACAATTTATATTTATAAATCAAAATTGACATATAATTTTACATCATAATCACTAAAATATTTAAGAATATTAAAGTTGTTTTATCTAAGAGTGTGCTTGGTTCTTTTGGGAGAATGATAATATGAATTATAATGAATATAATAAGGAATAGAAATAGATATGACTTTCATTCCTCGCTATATTGTGGGGTATGGAGTGTGACCCCAAAAAGGGAAATAAAACACTATTTATCCAATCATAATATATTTTCTACCATCTTTTTTCATTTCCTACTCATTCATTTTTTTCCATACCAACTAACCAATCACACCCTAACTTTATCATAAAATATTTCGAAGAGATGTGGAGGGTGAAATTCATGTCTACTCTAAGACCAAAGAAGACATGCTGGATTAGAGGTTGGAGATAAAAACAAGTGAAAAATGGTTAGGATGAGTGGGAAAAGGCCCTCCTAAATAATTAACGTACGAAAGGCAAAAAGCTTTTGCATAAAAAATGAGTTGATTCAAGAATTAAAAAAAATAAAATGGATAGATACAGCAGAGAGTATCAAAGAGCTAGAAAATGTTGTTCTACATATAAATTAATTTTTATATTTTTTAATTTCAAGAAATTTTAAGCTGCATAATATAATTCAGTTACTTCACATATTTTACCCACGACGAACTACCAAACATAATTTCTCATTTTTGGGTTCTCTTTATTCTAATGTACTTCCTGCCGGACTTCACTTCTAGAAGAAATGGTATAGCCCTTGTCTGTTGTGAACATTGCCGTCATTTCAACTGGTCTGCGCCAAATTTAGGAGATAGTGGCCATTAGAAAACGACATGGCTACTGACGGCCAGGGATTGTTGCTACTGTCTTTGCGCGATTTGCGTCCGCCATCATATCATTTCCAACCTAGTTCAATGTTACACAAATATCATACATACAAGGGTCAATGTTCTTTTTCTTTTATATCGTTGGCAAGTAAAACCACCATGCTAATCAGAAGATTGTCGATAAGACAACTAAACCTATAGAACATTTATATTTTTCTTTTGAATACGTACATTACTATGATTCTAAATTTATGTGACTTTTACTATTTAGGAGATAAAAAATAAATATGTGATATATCTTAATGTGTCAACTTCTAAGGAAAATTATGAATACTTTACGGGTGCCGGCACTGAATTTAATTCTAGTACAGTATTATACTGATACCGATTAATATCGAGCATCGTTTTAAATAATTTTTTAAATTTAAAAACTATTTCTTAAAATTTTTAATTATAAAATAGTCCTTTGATATATTGTACTATATAATTTATAATTTTATATCAATCATGTCTCTAAAACTCATAATAATATAAATTTGAAATAACAACAATTTATTTTTTTATTAATATTACTTTTTACATATTTAACATTTAAATAATAACCAAATTAATATAAAAAAGATCATTTAATTATCATACAAATATAAAATTAAAGACAAAACAAAGTATTTAAAATTTACAGTTTTATCATATCATAAATAATAATTACATCAAAATATCAAATAAAAAGAATAATAAACACCTGTAACTCTCTTACTATCACAATTTACAATAAGAATTCATGCCAAAGAAACAACCAACTAGAAGTGAAACTAGAAACAAAAATATTTATAATTATATTTATATTACATATATAGAATTTAATATATAATCAAATATAAGTGAAATTGAAATAAGAGAATAAATAAAAACCTGAAATTTCATTCAATCGAATACCTGCTCAAATTACATTGACCTCAATTCTTATTTTGGTACAAAATATTCATCATTGAGAGGAGTCTCATTATCACCATTATTCGAATTCATTACACCAAATGACATGTCAATACTTTCTCGTCCATGACTATCTTCCAAGTCACTCTCATCTATCAAATTTGGTTTCTTAAAAATCCAATATTCCAAAAGATTGATATAGTCAAGGCAAATTGGATCTACATAATTACTTGTTTTGTTAAAAGTCCTAGTAAATAAATAAAATTAAATTATTAAGAAATTATATCTAATTTAATAATGATAATAATATACTTTTCTCGAAATTTTAAACTGACCTTTATTGCTTCCTTCGTCCTCTCCATAACATCATAAAATAATCTATTGTTGCCTTCTCATCACTATCAGCAAAATGAATTACCCTCACTAAAAGCTCACAAACTCGGATTACAAATTGACATTGGGACTAAAATTCATTATCTTCATGTATAGAAACCTCTAATCCAACATTAGACCTAGCATGCTGAGATGAACCTACTTATTACTTGTAAACATTTTCCTCAACTCGTTCTTTATTATAATAAAATACTAAAGTGATAAGAAATTAGTTACAAATCGTATAATAACAAGATGACATAAATTTCTACCATTGGTGAAATCCTTTCTTATTAGATTGAGGACCATGTACTACTAATTTCATAGTTTAATCTTTGCTTTTTATTCTTCTCATGCTGATACTCTTCAATAAAAGTCTTCATTTAACATTTTATATCATGACTCACTTTCTTACAAGGCTTCATATCACCTTTGACTGCAGCTAAATGTTTCTTTAATATGGTGATTCTCCCACCTTTCAAATACTTGTTACAATACAAATAAATAATAGAGTTCTTCATTCCATGAACCAATCTAACATAAGCCCAAGCTAGATCATTGAATCTTCTTATACTTGAAGAGACTAAATTATCAGGAGTACCTGAGTTTCCCTCCATTTATTTGTAAAATAAATAAAGATACATATCAAAATTAAATTAACAACTTTGTATCAAAATAAAGAACACGTAATTTCATTATTAACTACTATCACAAAATATGTATTGTTTAACTCAAAACTAACACAAAAGCACATACATCTTATATAACTCATTTTGTATAATTATATAATTCAACAATAAAGACATACACTCACAACTATAATCTATTCAATTTCAACCATAGCTCACAATTATAAGTTTATAACCTATTTTATGTAATCACTGTTGATAGTTTTATATAGAAACTTTTATACTGCAAGTATATAGATTGTAACTGATAGTATAAAAGATATCATTCCCATGAGGATTAAATATAATCACCTAACAATTTGAATTACACTTTATCTAAGGTAATAATATATTGAATTAATTAAAAATCAAAATAAACTAACAACACTTAATAATTAAACAAATAAAAAATAATAATAATATTGCAGTTTTCAATGGTGGAAACTTAGGGATAATTCTATTCTTGTTTTATCTCCCTTTTGCCTTATTAATTTAACTATGTTTAATCCTAGATATCCAAAAGTTTTGATTATCCTTTTTGAGATCTAATCAAGTAATCCTAATAAAAAAAGGTAAAAGTTGAGTTGCAATCTCTCGATCTCTTAAATCTACTCCTAACTACTCAATTGGATTTGAAGCAATCCTAAGGATAATTAGCTTATAATTAAGACCTCTCTTTAATTGCTTATTAACCTGATATTTTAAGTCTCTTAAGGTGCCAACTCTCATTACGTAACATAACACAAATAACTTGACTCAACCTCGTGATTTAAATAAAGTATGAGCATAAAAAATATCACAAAGCAATAATATACTGAATCGAAAAAGGTAAAAGTTGTACAAAACAATTCAACAATAAACCCTAAAATAGATTTAGGAATCCATAATCATGTTCAAAAAACAACTATTTAGATTTAGCATACAAGGTAATGAAATAGAATAAAGAGAATCGAATGAAATCAGCTTGAAGCCATGATCTAGAAAATCTGGAAAGTTGGAGTTGATATTGATGTTTCCACTCTTGATCTTCTTATTTGTGATGGGCAGCCCTTCTTTTTATTGTTTTTCTTTCTTTTTTTAATGTCTCTCATGTCCCCTAAGTTTGCCTCCTTTGCTATAATAATATCCTTTTATAGTAAAAACTAGATTTTCTAGAACATACACGGTCGTGTAGGTGACCATGTATCTCCAAAAACCTCCCAATCGTGACTTTACACTATCATAAAAGCTTAAGCAAACACCTACACAATTGTGTATCTTTATATGGGCATAAACACCATATTTAAAGCTTTATATGTTTACAGTGACTTATATAGTCATTACACACGGTAGTGTAAGTCTAAGTTTGCTTTAATTCTTCCATTATAGGCCATGATTTCATCTGAAATCTTCTCCTTTTTTTCTATGAAGGCAACTATCACCTAAAAGTATACTTAAAGAAAAATAAATACCATAAAATTATCAATGAAAAAGCAAAACGCATTAAATACCAATTTAAATTAATGTAATTATAAGTGTATCCAAACGAATGTCATAAAGTGAGAAAATAGGTGCCATGTCTTAGTTAACGTGTATATTTATCCTAATGTCACTTAAACACAAAATTCACAAGCTAATATGCCTTTACAATTTAAATGACCATGTTATATGGTAAGCTAATTCCATTTAATTCATGCCATCATTACATTCACACATCATGCAACCAAATGTTCACATAATACCAACTCAATCCAAAACTAACACAGTGCAAATAAATTAACATTGTGCAAATGCAAAATTCATAAACACAAATGATTTACGAGTTCATATATTTCCACACTTGGGCAACACATTGTCTTCAATATGGAAATGACACACAACTAAAAACAACACATATAAAAAATAGAACAAACAAAAACAAAAATAAAAAGAATAAAAACAAAGATAAGAATACTTATGGGTACTGTGGTGGTGATAGCGTCGAAGAAGGAACTGGATACACTTTATGTCATAAATATCTATCAATTTAATTCTCTACAAAATAAACATAAAAAATAAAAATAGCAAATCAATAACAAAATAAAATGGAAATGGAAATGAAAATGAAACATATCCTAACTCTTGGGTTGCCTCCGAAATAACATTTATTTAACGTTATTAGCTTGATTACCCTTCTTATTTACCATCAACCTAGACCTATAATTAGTGGTTTGTTTTAACCCATTTCTTCACATGGTGGTTTAGTAGCCTATGAATAAGCTATATGTTGTAAAATAATGATAAAGACATAATGTATCAAATTAATAAATCCAATTGACTCCATTAATTCTCTTTTTGATAACAAGCTGTTAATAAAATAAGGAATAATACAACTACTTGAATAATCAAGAAGTTTGTCTTTTAAGAAGTGGAAATCATTTGTACTTAAGGTAACTACTAATAATTCATCAATAGTTTCCTTATTTGGTTAAGTGACTTTCGTAAAGATCGTTGATAAAGTTCGAAGGTTTTGGCATAAAAAAGCTCACTCGAATATATGGAAAACACATAAGGTATTTTCTACATTTTCTCCATTTATTCACTTTCACGTTTGATCCTGGGCATGTAACTAAGGCTCATGTTATGCATTACATGTGGTTTGTCCTCTTTTTCCTCCTTTGTCCACTTTTCTAGTTTCTCTTCTTAGATAGAGGTTTCCTCCTATTTTTCTTTCTCAATCACCTTTGTCCACTTTTCTACTTTCTCTTCTTATTGTAAAGATTCAGCTGAAGTGTAATCGTTCCATGCATCAACGTAAGAGATGCTCCACTAAGAATTATAATTATTCTCATATGGTGTATTCTGAGACCAATTTTGCATGCTATATGGATTATCTCACATATAGTTTGGTGCCCAACTTCCATGATTGTAATATATACCCCTACAAATGTCACAACACTATATAGATATCTGTTGAGCTTCCATGTTACTTGGGAGATTCCTCATATGCCTTGTTAACAATGCATTGGCAAGTTGCCCAACATGAAACTCCAAGTTATGGATGGAAAAGGAGTGTTTCTTTATTATTTAATCAAATTTGGCTTCCATCCTCTTCTGACTTTCATCTCGACTTGTGAACTTGGAATCTAAAACATCTATTAGCTTATTTGTCTTTACTTCCAATAAACTGAGCCTATCTTGTTAGAATCCTTATAGGCCATGAGCTCTCATTTCATTCCCTGAATGTTGATCAAGAAATATTTAGGTAGTTTTTCCACCTAAGATTGCAAGTATTAGAATACAGATTATTACCTCCCTAACCATACTGCACTCCCAAAGAGTTTAGTTACTCTAAATTATTGTTTTCTACTAAGAAACAATCAGCTGAGACATGGCTTTCTTATCTATGATGAATTGCCTTGAGTGGGTAAGAAGATGTTGCTTTCATGCTGTTCAATTGTTACTTGAGGATCTTGTGCTCATGCTCCTGCTATCGCATAAGAAAAAATATCAAATTCCTTAAATTAAAATAATTCAATTAGATAAGATGCTAAAATTGTAATTTCTGGCAACAACGTCAAAAACTTATTGATAGTTTTATACGGACAATTTTTGTGCTGTAAATATACAGATCGTAAATTATAGTATAAAAGATATTGGTCACACCAAGATTGAATATAGTTACCAAAAGATTGAATTAATTGAAAATAAAAATAAACTAATAAAATTTAATAATTAAAGAAATAAAAGATAACAATGAAATTGAAGTTATCAATGGTGAAAACTTAAGCATTATTCTATCCTTGTTTTGTCTTCCCTTTGCCTTATCAATTCAACTATGCTTGATTCTAGATATCCAAAGGTTTCGATTACCCTCTCTTGAGGTGTAATTAAGAAATCCCAATTGAAATAGATAAAAGTTGAGTTGTAATGTCTGGATCTCTCAAAACTACTCCTAACTACTTAATTGAATTTTAAGCAATCCTAAGGATAATAAGCTCATAATTAAGATCTCTCTTTAATTTCTTATTAACCTAATTTTTGTAAGTCTATTAAGGTAACTACTTTTGTTATGCAACTTAAAACAAATACCTTAATTCAACCTCTAGATTCAAATCAAGTATAAGCACAATAAATATCACAAAGCATTACTATACTTAATTTACCAAGGTAAAAGTTATATAAAACAATTCAATAATAAACCTTAAAATAGATTTAGCAATCGATAATTATGTTCAAAACACAACTATTCAAATTTAGCATACAAGGCAATGAAATAAAATAAAGATAATAGAAAGAAATCAACTTAAAACCTTGATTTGGAAAAATAGTAAAGTTTGAGTTGATCTCGATGTTTCCACTCTTGATCTTCTTATTTGTGATGGTAGTCTGCCTCCTTTGCTGTAGCCTTCATAATATCCTTTTATAGCAAAAACTAAGTTTTCTGGAGCATACACAATCACTTACATAATTGTGTAAGTGACTATGTATTTCCAAAGGGCTCCTAATCGTGACTCTACACGAACACAGAAGCTTATACAAGCACATACACATTCGTGTATGCCAACATACATAGGTACAAACAACTTCTTCGAAGCTCCATACATTTACAGTAACTTACATAGTTAATATATACGATCGTGTAAGTCCAAGGTTGCTTAAATTCTTCCATTCTATGCCACGTTTTCATCTGAATTCTTCTCCTTTCAGTATATGAAGGCAATTATCACTTTAAAACACACTTGAAGTAGAATAAGTACCAAAAATACCATAAGATTCTCAAATAACAAGCAAAACACATTAAATATGGGTATATAAATATAGTCAATTAATTGTTTATCAATCACATAATTCAACTATAAACTAATCTATTTTGTTTTTTGATACAATTCAGTTTGTAATGTTTATCATTATTGTGTTTTCTTAACTAATTTTAATCAACATTGTTACAAAAATCCTAATTTCCTTCTTTAATTTTACAATCTTTCATTTATTCAATTTTAATCAACATTTTTAGCTTCTTACTCAAATTAACTCCACAATCAAGAGTCAACATACACTATACAATTCAATTTCATCATCACAATTCACCAAGAAGTCAAGAACCAACAATTAAACATACAAAATTACATATATACATCTTTTATAACTCATTTTTTATAATTATATAATTTATACACAAAGTCATACACTCATAACTATAACTTATTCAATTTCAAAATTAATCTATTTGTTTGATTATACTATTCAATCTGTAATGCTTATTATTATTTTGTTTTCTTAACTAATTTTAATCAACATAGTAATTGAAATCTTAATTTCCAATTTTATTTTAACAATCTTTCTTTCACCAATTTTAATCAACATTCTTAGTTTCTTATTCAAATTAACTCCATAGTCATGAGTCAACTTACACGATACACTATATAATTCTATTTTATCCAATACAATTCATCAAGAACTAATAATTCAACATACACAATTACTAGATAACACAAAGTCACAAGAAACAAATACACAATTCATCATAAATTCACAATTCAATATTCATTTATCTATATTTAATATTATGCAAAACACAAATACACAATTCAATATTCAAATCAATAATCAACATAACTATATTTCAATATCCAAATTCCATAATTCCACATTTCACAATTCCACAAAATTTGTTGCAATTTTTTGCAACCCTCACTAAATCCGTGTCTCGAAGTCATAGGGATTGCAGAAAACAAAGTCACAATTTTTTGCAATCTTTACTGAATCACTGCAGAACAAAAATAAGTATTTTTTTTACAACCTTCATTGAACCCTTAAACTGGTGCGAGTTGGGTCAACGAGTTTGCATGTGGACTATGGTGTAGTGGTGTAGGTTAGTACATGCAGGAGTGGTGCTACGGTGCAAGAACAGGACAACGAGTGCGATGAATGGGTGCAATGAGCCTGATTGATGCAATGGGATAAATGGCAACTACTACGATGATGTCTGACCACAGCAACGGTGAGATTAGAGGCTAAAAGTGAGAGAGTCACGGTGCAAGGTAGGTTTAGTTAGGGTTAATTTTTCAAAATTTTAATTTAGTCCTTAAGTTTTAAAAAGTTACAATTTAGTCCGATAATGAATGGGTATTTCAATACCGACCAATATAATACGATATGATACCCATAACTTTGCTTATGAAAAATTAATTTAAGTTCAAATGATGCTATTTTTAGACAAATTTGAAACGTTAACTCTAAATCTTGACGTAAATGTGGCAAAGATCAATGATTTAAAAAGCATAAATTTGGGAACTTTACAATCAAGTTTTAGTAATCAGGATATTTTAACTCAATAATTTTTTGATTTTACTAACCAAAAACATAACATATATAAATTATTGAGTTAACATACATATATACATATACATATATATGGTCAAATCAACGTATTTGAACACTGTGACAGTTGCATAACAAACCATCACTCTTTTCTGTTACTCCGTCCCTGTCAAATACTTGAATTTCCATAAAATAGGTGATGAATAGATTATTAAGTAACAAGCCAACGAAGACTCAGCAAATGACGAAGGCAAAGAGTAAACAGTTAAAACTAGGTCATCCAAGATATAGCTTCTGCTTTTGTTAACGAGAAAAGATTGGCTCTTCGTGCTGTTCATTTAAGCTACCAAAATCTAATACAGCACAGGCCACTTGGTTCCAAGTGGTGGGCCAAGATTAGCAAAAGAGAAAGTACAGACCAGACTTTGCCTACTTTGCTCATTGACCATATGTGAATGTTGAATAAAGAAATTGGAAGAGATGTCAGGGACCTTTCACTGTTGAAATCTTTTAGCAAAATCTCGGCCATTTCGCCAAGAGGGGTCCCAGAGTATCAAAAAGAATTCGTTTTCGAAAATTTGGTTTGTTCCCCATTTGTCTTCTTGTACCAACCAAAACAAACATTTATTTTAGTGTATGAACAGTTGAGCGTAAACTAATATTTTCCATTGCTAATTAATGTTATTGGTGGGAACATTCTTTTTCCCTTTTTCTTTTGTCTCTTTTGTTTCAATTGTGGGATTTAGAACCTCTAAAGAAGAATCCCACCGACGATAATTTTCTTTCCATAATCTCTGTGCTTTAATATCTTCCAAGAAGGCAACAAAGTGGCGCTAGTTCTTTGTTACCTACAGAAACCAACCTACTGGTACGCTGAGCTGATATAGATGGGAAATTGCCTGTTCGGAGGACTTGGAGCGGCCAATGAAGTGATTAAAGTCGTAACATCAAATGGTGGCGTGATGGAATTTTACGCCCCAATGACCACAGGATGTATTACCAATGAATTTCCTGGTCATGCTATTTTTCGCTGCCATGATCTTTTCTGGAGACCACTTTCCCTACAAGAAGACCTCTTGCCAGGGCACTCTTACTATTTACTTCCACTCAACAACAGCAGCTCCAAAATTGGCAACCAAGTAGTGCGAGAAGGTCATGTTAGATCAAAAAGCACACCCTCGCCGCTTGTTGCGCCTTATAGGATGTCTTTGGATTATCAGGGTGCGCTAAAGAGGTCCTACACTGAAGCTTTCTCTAGGTGTGGCAACCATGGATTTTGGAAAGTCAAGCTTGTCATTAGCCCTGAGCAGCTCCTGGAAATATTGTCACAGGAGGGCCGTACTGAAGAGTTGATTGAGAACGTGAGAGCTGTAGCAAAATGTGGAAATGGGGTCTCTTTATCTTCTTCCTTTAGTTTCTCTGATCAGTGGAGTCTCTCCAGCAGTAGGAATGCTTGCTCTAAGAAACAGAGTTTACTGGAAATTAATTAGAGAAATTAACTGTAATAATCTCCTTTCTTTTAGTACTTTTCTGTGAATGCGTTGTTATTAGTTACATCTACACTACGGAAAAAGTATTGCAGGCATGATGATCTTTTCTTTTACTTGTAGCTTTAATATCTGTTAGTGACGATTCACGGTTCTCCGACTATTTATTCTGTACTTGTTTCTTGGTTGCTGCATCACCATCAACATTGTTTCATCTTTACATCCTTAAAACTTTTATCAGTTTAAGCTTAATGATCTTTCCGTATAAGGAATGTAAATGGAGATGAACAATTAAAACTGTAGTAAAAGGTATTAGTGGCTTAAAAGGAATCTGAATATAGAAGTCGATTTTCCAACGGTATAACAGAGAACATAAATAACAAATCGGAAAAGCCTGTCGATATTAGTCACGGAGTTTGTTTCATTCCTATTCGGCGTCTTATCCGTAGTATATGTATCATTTTTATGCAGTGGGGCTCCTAATGGGCCGATACAAGTAGAGTATAGGCAGCGACAACTTGTGAGGAGGACTTATGATTGTGAGACTCATGTCGCTCCTCATCAAAGCAACTGAGAAAGTTGAAAACCAAATTAGCGTGGGTGGTCAAAAGCCAGAATAAAAGGAAATCAAGAAGTAAACCAGACAGAGAAGATGGAAGTAAAGTTAATAAGATGTGTATGTAACCAAATTTATTAGAACTAGTATCTAAGTTTTGTTTATATTTTATAGTGGCAGTGCAAACCTTGTCATAGTCTTGCATCTGAAATAAGGGTGATTGGATTCTTGTTGCTTTCTTGTCTTTGGAAAGAAAAGAAATACGAACAACATGGATCGGTGCTTATCAGTATAAGGTTACATTTCGTTCATTTTCGATATAGGGAGAGGGAACCATTGAAGTTACAAAAGACAAGTGAGTTGGATTTACTTATCATCGGTACTACAAATAATATCACATATAGTTAAACAATTATATAATTCTTGGAGGAGTGGAAGCACAATTGTCACCAAACGCATTATTTTTATTTGATTTAATGTTACCCGGAGAGGCATTATATACAAATGTTCAATGACTGTAATTATTGAATCTAAGAAAACTCAAATTCTTTTACTTGCTAAACCAAGAGGCTGAAGATCTTATAAAACAAAAAAGTTTTCAGCTCCTTCAATTACCATCTTGTATTGCACATTCAACAAAAAGTTTTCAAATGCAATATCATTTGCTGTCAAATTTTTTTTTTGAAAAAGAAAATTGATTAAATGAATAAATAAAAGTTACAAATACAAGAGAGTTCCAGGACTAAATAATTTAAACTACAAGAGAGCCTATCCCGTCAGATTAGCAGAAAATAGTGTAAGGAAGAAGATGCATTATGAAAAAACTGCTTTCAAGTAGGTCCTTAGATACGTAGAGAGGAGCGTACTGTTGGGCTGCATCTTTGTTGTAGCTTCTTCATCATAATGATCTTTCGAACCTCTGTTAAAATTGAGGGTATTAGACCCTCTTTCGTTGCTGATTGATGTTCGAATCGTCAGAGGTTTCGCTCTCTCCATAACCTGTAAATACAAACGCCCAGAACAATGATGTAGATAGGTGATTGCGCATTAAGTCCATTTGTAATCTCCAAGATGGTTGTTCCTGGATTCACCCAATAACAAGAAGTAGTGACACAATGCCAAATTGCCTTGTTGAAAGGACAATCAAAAAAGAGTGGTTGCAAGATTCACTCTGCATGGAGCACATTGGACAGTTGATATCCATATGGATATAAGGAATGCGGTCCGCTGTAGAGAGTTTGTTCTGGATAGCTAACCAGTAGATGAAAGATATTCTTGGCATTAAGAATCTATTCCAGACCTTAGTGGCCTAAGGGACTTCAGGCCAATGTCTGCGCAAGTTATCACAAAGAACACTATTAGTGAGCTTCTTAAGAGGAATACCTTTCCAGAAAAAGATGTCAGGTTCATGTGAGGTGGAAGGATAGCTAGGCCAAAATTGCATTAGACTTCTGGGAAAATTCCTTCAGTGTAACATTATGACCACCTCTTTAAAGAACTAATTCTTTCGAACTAAGAAGTTCAACTTATTTTTAAATTCTTTCAAATTCATAAATTGTATGCTTTGGTTGGCCTTTCTTTGATGTTTTAGGCCCCTTGTTTAAAAATATTTTTAGGAAACATAAATTGAGCTAATTTGATCAGGTCAATTTTTTTTTAATCTCAAGTCAAGTAGGGTGAGTTAGGGCTAAATTTAAAAGATCAACTCAACATTTAAAAAGTTTAGTTTGAGTGTTACACAAAATGTGATATTAGTTAGATTTATTTTTACAATATCATATCAACACTTCTAGATAAAATTACTAGTAGAATTAAGCAATGTATGTTTTAAGTAAGTACCTTTTAGTTTAATATATTGGGGATCTTAATACTCTAAAAACAACCCTTCAAGTATTTAGGCATATATAAATTAAGCAAAACTTAACCTCAATAGGGAATTTAACATTAGTAATAAAAGACAAAGTGAACTTTAACATTTTCAATAACTTAATGGAGAAAATTATTCAAGTAATAGTAACAACACATTTTAAGGACATGGTTGGTTCACACAGGAGAATGATAATAAAAATGTGAATAAATATAATGAGAAATGAAAATAGATATAATCATTATAATTATGATGGTTGGTTAAGAGGAATTCATGATTACCATTGCAGCCTAAGCTATTTATAATAAACTTTAGGTACTTTCTTATTTTAATTGAAATTAAATTCTAAATTCAATTAAACTTTAATTAGAATTACAATTAATTCTAATTAAATACCAATTTATGACCAAATAAGATTCAATAACTCATATTAATCTTGATTTATTATATATCTCATTTTTAATCATAAAGTCTCTTAAAATTTACAATCAAGTCTAACTTAACTAAATGACCTTTTCTCTCTTTAACATATTCTTTGTGTGTGATCTATTAGGTTCCTAAATATATTAGCAATAGATATAAATATGTTCCTAAATCATATTTAATATTAGATAAATTAAACTAATTTAATATATCTTTATTTCTCTAATTAAATAATTTATGTCTATAGATCAAGATTGTCGTCTAAAAACACATCATAAATTTCCATATATTTAGGAATGTCAAGTTAGTTTTGACTAACTTTTTTGTGTATGATTTTTCTATATAATTCGATCATTTCATCATACAATGTTTCATAGAATTAATATCAACTCAATTTTGAGTCCAATTATATTAGTTCTCCATCTTTAGCAATTGATTTAATTAATGAAATTTGAAAACTATTTTCAAAGTGTTCTTTTTACCTTGACCAAAGATTTCCCGAATCAATATTTAATAAAAAATAATGGAACATTTTTCCTAATTACTTTAAGGTGATGAATCATATAATAATCACTTAACTATTTCCATGGAACTCATGTTATATCCAATTACTACCGATTGAGCTACCTTTGACTAGAATAGGTCATAAGTAGTATCAAAGTATAAAGATCCCTATATAAGATACTTTGGTGATCTTAAGTCAAAAGATCACTTATACAGTCATCATAATGAGAATTTCCATAGACATGCAAGTAATATTCCAATGGAGTTCTCACATAGGGTTAGTTTAGTAAACTTGTTCTCAAATAAACACCCACACATTTTTTTAAGTATCTCTATACTTAAGTCTATAAAATTGACTACTTTCTTCATAAGGAAGAAATATAGCATTTGCTAGTCTTTTTGGCTCTATTAATGTCTAGTCTTAATTGAACAATGACTTTGAAAAATTTAGGGACAAATGTAATATGAATCATATAATTATGATCTCATAATAATTTCATTAGCAATATATACTTATCCCATGGACTTTACCATATACATCTGAATATGTATAAGATAAAGAATGTCTTTAAAAATTATGTCACAAAACTACAACCAATCAATTAGATGTAAGTCATAAACCAACAATCTCCCACACGCACTAAGCCAATCCCACACGCACTAAGCCAATCATTTAAGTATCTTATACCATATCACCATATGAAAATCATGATACTACTAGGACAATGGTTATGGAGAGAATTCTATAAGATTCTTTATAATGACCACTTGCTTAAAACTTACAACTTTAATCTTAATCATAACCATAATTAAGAGAAACTTCCTAAATACATAGTTAGTTCTTTAATAAGACCTTAGCTCCTTTTGTATTCCTAATGGCTCTAATATTTCACAGTATATTACTATTTGAACAATGTGAAGAACTATATCAAGTTCATTAAATAACTTATTTATTCGGATAATCATTTCCACTAAATGAAAACAATATTTTGGATTGATTAGTAATTAATGTTACATAGGAACCTTTCCAATCTTAAAAAAAAATAGTATTCAAGTAAAACATAACCTAATTAGGATTTACTTCTATAGTTAATATTCATATAACCTTGAACTCAAAATATCAATTCGTACATAGAATAATGTATATCTTTAATACTTTAAAAGTATTAAATATCTCTAATACTGAATACCTTAAGTTCATTATTTTTGTATTTGAACTAGAATAGGTAAACAACTTTTGTTTCTATCCTTATAGATCTAATCCCTATAATTAACTTGTTACCTTTTTTCACATCTAATAAGAGTTATTCTTTGACAATTATATTTTCAATTTGAAAATATTAATTTTGATCTATATGAGTAATATGTCTCTATGTACTCCCAGTAAAGAAGACAACTATACTCCCACTAATCTTCTTGTAAACATTATAAATTCACAATAATCTTTAAAACAAACTTTTTCTAATTTATCATGAAAGTAAATCTTTCAATAACTTATAGTCTTTCCGTTATACATTAGATGTACTAGCAAAGGTTCTAGTTCTAATTGGATGTATTTTGATGAGACTTGAACCTTTTAAATTTCATTTTACTCCCACTATTTAACTTGAAAACTATTGTCCTATAAGTATTCATTGAAATAAAAAAAATTAGTAGGTTATGTAAGTTTGTATCGAACCTTTTGGATATCTCATAATCTTTATTATCTAATTTAGTTCTAAACTTAATGGATGAAGTATATGCTTCAACTGAGCATCACATCCCATAATCATTAACTTTGACTCTTTTAAAGTCATACTAGTTCATATCTAATATGAAAGCTTACTAATTGATTTAATTAAAACTTTTGATGCTAAGCTTTAGCATTAGGAATACCAATAAAAGAAATAAATACTACATCATGAAATATCTCATATTGCATTTTCCTTCTTGCACAATTCCATAATATTAGGGAATTTTTAAAAAAGAAATTAATGAATTTCATATTGTAATGATAGAGCCATTACAAAACCTTACAAATCAAACCACTCCAAGTCAATGGAGATTACACCATCTACACTTACAGAATTATAGCATAATTAAGGAAATGATGTTATTTTACAAGTTTAGTCTGATTTTCATCCTTGATGTGAAGAAGCCTTTGTAGGAACTTCTCAAAGCAATAAATCTTAGTTTCGTAGCGTACCTCAGCCAATTGTAATTCAAGATATCCTTTTCTTCCCTAAATCGTTTAGCATTCCTCATTCTCTATATATAGTGAACCAACATAGCAAAACTGGCTTTGAATAGCTTATATATAGTCTCCTTTTAAGTTGTATTTCAACTTAGTTGCCCATATGAGTGTATCTACCCATGTCTAATTATTCTCCTTCATATTGAATGTTAAATAAATTATCTCTACAATTGATTAGTTAGAGCACGTTTGAAGAATATGTATTCTAGTGTCTCCAACGTGTCTCCACATAATGCACATTCTAGATCAGGCACTTGAAATTTCAACTAGTCCCGTGTTTCTAACCTTTGCAATGTTGATAACCATAGTATGAATGAATAAGTTGGTGCAATCATAAGTCCCATATGAATTTTTTATACTGGAATTTATTCAAGGGGTCTCAATAGTAGCCTTTTACATGAATCAATTAAGAATAGTTTAGAATTGTACAACTCCCTTACTGTAGAATCAGGTTAAAGTTAGTTAGCCTAGTAACTTGGGAGATTTCCCATAATGATATCAAAACCACTAGATGAATGAAAAGGCTAGCTCCAGTTGCCATTTTGGACTGGTATTTGAATGTTAGTGTTTATAGGGATAGAACCTCTTAGGCTATAAAAGTATGGAGTGAGATATAATGGCCCTAATAGATGCCAATTTTCATACGAGAACTTCATACTACTTCCATTTCCAATAATGTGCTAGATATGGCTTGTTCATTTGATTCTAGGAGATCCACCTTGAGCTCATCCTCCTTGTAACATATAATTATAATGCCTAAAGCATGATGTTAATGGTTGGTAATCATGTTCCAGTGGGGACCAAAAATATCCAACTTGGCTAAATTTCAAGTCTGACCTTGGTTTCTAGTAATCCATATATGAAAGGCTTCTCTCTCAAAACAAATTCCCTTAAAGCTAACTGTTTAATGGGACAATTTATTCTACGTACATTCCATGCGATTATGGACATGGTTTAAAAGGTTTGGCTTGTGTTGCCTTTCCCTTTTCTCCTCTTGGATCTCCTTTTCTCCACTGTATGGAATTCAACATTTGCTACAGTTTCTTAAGTGCAATAGAAGCTTTAGGAGTTGCTATGATATCAAATTAGATAGGGTTAGTATTACTCACCTCTAAATCTCCTTCAACGCTTTGCACAATCCCTGAAGTAGTGATTAGGGTGACATGGCTAAAATTGGCTTCAGTTTAAGTAACATGTATTGTATTTGGTGTTTGTGAAACTTCCTATTGTACATTGCTTGTTATATTGTGCTCCTTGACTATTTATATATGCGTCATTTGAGAAATTTACATTACCTCATTGGTATGTCTCTCCCTATTGTCAGGTGATATAACATCATCAGCCTTTTGCAACATGATGGTTTTGGGTGTCTAGGAAAGGAGATTTTCTAGGGATTCTGTTTCAGCTAACTCCATAAGCTCTTGGTAGCTTCCTGTTTTGAATAACTTGCCCGTGGCCTTAGAAATTTTGGTAGGGTTTGTGGAAGGTGGTTTCCAATGGTAAGAAAATTTTATTATGTCTTCCCATAGCTTATCTTCCTCTCCTAACCTCATAATTGGAATTTCCTCAGGGAGTTCCTGGGAGATATTCATACTGTTGCAAATCCGGGCATATCCAACACATTTCTTTTAATTATATGTTCATCCATGCACAATGGCCTTCCAATGTAGTTGGCTAACGCTCCAAGCCCTTGGGTTTTCCAATACTCAAGTGGGATGTTGTGGAAGTTAATCCAGAGTGGGATACTTTAGATTTTATAGGTTTCAAGATTCAAGTATAGCTTCCAAACTTGTAGGAAGATTGGGTGGCTTCCAAAGTGTCAAGGACCTTCATCCAGAATCTTCTGGATATCTGAAGTGGAGGTGAAGGTGAAAGGGATGATGTTCTCTTTGGAGAAAAGAACATTTATCAAGCCTCTCGACTTCCGTAATTTGTTGGCCCATTAGGAGACTAGAGGAAAAAGGTGGTCTTTTACCAAAGATGAAACCAACCGTAGTTGATTTCCAAGCCCGAGCTCCCTCCTTTAGGACTTCAGTGTTGGGGCAAACCATTAGCGTACCATCCATATCCTTAGGTGGTGAGTAGGACAAGGTCAAGGGAGATTCTTCCCCTACTACTTGCTTCCAAGATTTGGGAGGAACATCTGATAGGGAAGGTGTTTCTGGAATTGTGAGAGAAGGTTTGAGGATGGAGGAGGGCAGAAGTGGAAAATCTGATGGGTAAGGGACAGAAGTATTGACCATTGTGAAAGATGTATCATAAGAAAGGAAGGGTTCAACTTTTGGATGAGTATTGTTAGAAACAAGGACTACTTAACAAGGAAAGTATGCAAAGCTGGAAGGATAAATTTAATGAAAGGTCATTTATGGCCTTGGGTTGTTGGTTATTGTTTAGTGGGGTTGTGAAGCACTTAACAAAAGGGTTTGCAAATAAAATGATGAACAAGGATGCGCAAGGTTTGCTGCCGAGGATACAGAACGAGGTAACAGTGGTGTTGTGAATAGAGAATAGAGAATAGAGAAGCTTTAAGGTGAAGATGATCAATGGCAGATGGAAGAAGCAACATGGTTAGTTTGTAGTGAGAAGTAGGGGACACTCTCTCTCATCCTGATTGTTATTAGTTCATTTAAGAAATTTTTAAATCTAAAAGGGACTTTTTTTGAGTCTGTTTGTGATTGGAATATAGATAATAATGGGAGAGTGGTCAGACATCAAAGTGTTGGGAAAATGTGTTTCACTATTACAGAATCCTTAGAGCCATTCAAGTTTAGCCATACTTTTGTCCAGGCTTTTCCTTAAAAAATAACTTCTTTTCTACTAGCTTCTTTTTTGGTATTAGTTTACGTATAAATGTTACCACCAAATGGGAGATCATATATTTGTATGTCTCTTATACAGAATTTTAAGTCTTCAGTGTTGTTTCTCAAACTGTTTTACCATATGCTTCATGTGGGCATAATATGGTATTGAAATCTCCTAAAGCCAACCAATGGATATGAATAAGTAGTGTTAGTTCTCTGAGTAAGCTACATAAATTGTTTCTCTAGAAATTGTGGTTGAAGCCATAGATTATTGAAATATGCACAATAATTTTCTCCTATTTTAGCCTAGCTTGCATATGGATCAATTTCTCATATGTTTGCACATTCATCTTCTCAACTTACTCCTCATTAAAGAGTACAAGTGTCCTACCATTTTGGTGGCAAGAATAGTTATCCAACATTCTCCTTCCTTTTAGGGAACTCTTTAAAGATACAACAGTTTTGCTTCTTGATCCTTATTTTCATAGATAAAGTTCCTAATCGCTAATTGCTTTATAGGGGAGTTTATTCCCCTTATATTCCATGTGATTATATTCATACTCCTTATGAAGAAGAAGATTGTCCATATTTCCTACTATATTTTCTTCTAATTGGAGTTCTAAATTCATCCTACTTCTCTTAAGTTAGAATACTCATTCTCAATAGTATGTTCAGGTATAGGATGTTAACTTTATGTTTCTTCTTATGGCATCATTTGATTGAGTTTTTGGCTTTCTCGCTCCATTGACTCTTTATGAACTTCCAAGCCTACATTTTTTTTCATGTTACCATGAGGAATTACTTCATTATTTTGCGAAATCTGGTCCATTTTATTTGTTTATTCCTCCCTTTCTATATTTCTTTTTAAATCTTAAAATTCACAAATTTTGAAAATTCTTCTTGTAGATATCCATATCTTTTTAAATGAGGACTTAGGGTTTCCATACATATGTGACCTTTACAACATCCTTCTCAAATTCCATATTACTATTTGGTCTCATGATTAGTATTTTGCTAGGTAAATCTTTCATTTCTTCCACTAATACACAGATTCTAGCGCAATTAATCAGCTTAATTTATCTTGTTGCTTAATCTAGATATAAGGGCTTACTAATATAACTTGCAATGTAGCTTAATTCACTAATACCCCAATACTCTAGTGGTACTCAACATATATCCATACTAGGATATTTGTGACTATGATGTCTTCTATGATTAATCCAATTTTCCAAGTTTGCAATGGGAGGGGTTTGGTCATAACATGAAAGGGTCTAGCTTCAACTACCTTCCTTGCTAGCACACTACTGTTGAATCTAAACAAGAATATATCTTCTTCATTCACATATACTTTGTCAAGACCATACTGCTTCTACTTTGATATTGCTCCATATTTTATAACAAGAAAGAAATTATCTTATCCTAGAAGTATCCTATGGGGTAGAACTCAAACAAGTTGCACCTTCCTTTAAGACATCAATGGGAGAATTGCCACCTTCGATTCATTAAGTTTGCTAGGAGGGTAATAATGGAGTTTAGTCTCTAGTGCTGAATCTCCAACCACTTGAAGCCACGTATGCCTTTGGAGGTTCAAATTTAAGGGCTTTGTTAATTGTGCTTTTTGTTCAAGTTTATATGGCAAAGTTGGCTTAGGAGTGTATGTCATGGCTGAATTACAAGGGATGGAAATGGCAAATGGAGGGGCTAAGTTAAGATGTGGGAAAGTGAATGAGGAATCTGACATTATACTAGAGAAAGAAAGTAGATGAAAAATGGTAAGGACGGCATAAGAAAGGGAGAACAAGTAAAAGGGGTAGGACAAACAAGTGAAGTTAAGGATGAAAGACAAGTGGAGCTAAGGGATTTGCAATGAAGGAAGATGGTATTGTAAGGGTGGAGTAAGGGAGAAGGCAAGGGAGAAGATGGTATTGTAAAGGTGGAGTATTTTGAAACATTGTCGTGTTGTTAGTGTATGGGCTCAAATGTGAAGTCGTTTTGATAAGCATAATGTGAAGTCGTTTCAAAAAAAAGGAAGAAAGCAAACCTTATCTCTCCAACAAGTTGCAAAGTTGGATTGACCAATGCTACTATTATTAGTCATTGTAGTGACTAGTTTTTATTTCTAATAACTAGTTTTGGTTATATTGAATATACATAGATCATATATAACTTTTTGTAACTATGTAGGGTGAATTATAAAGTTGCTAAAAGCTTTGAGAAGCTAAAGAAAGCATGTCTACATTACATAATGCATATTAAGTCTTTATTCATTAGTGTGAGTTTTTGAGTGGGATACTTGTAAGGTTATGAATATAATGGTAAGGGACAAATTAAATGTGAATAACATTATTGAAAAATTAAGAGAGGCAAGGCTTAGGTAGTTTGAACATGTTAAGAGGAGACACCTAAATACTCCAGTAAGAAGATTGGAGAAGATTGTAATTAGAGACTTTAAGAGAAAAAAAAGAAAGACTAAGAAGAATTGGGGGAAGATAATCAAAAATGATATGACACTGTTGAAACTTGTTGGACCCCACTTTCGGAGCCCAACATTCGGAGCAAAAAATTGAAACAATCATATTGCAAAATTTTTTATTTTTTTTAAAAACAATTAAAGCGTATGCGAAAAATCGATAATCAAATGGGCCCGCTTTATTTAGAAACCATTTTAGTCACAGAGATGCAACATTGTTGAACACATCAAAGTTTCAGTAATCACTTGGGCCCATTACAGAACACGATGTTTGTTTTCACAAAATCTTTACTTTCAAAACCACCCTTTGCCTTAATACAAATATAAAATACAATTTACAAACTACACATGATGCAGTTGAATGCTTATGTTTAAAATGATTCTAAAATACAAAAAGTCCCTGAACTAACTTAATTACAAAAGTCTTTAACTATCTTGGAGTTCCAATGCCTTTCAATGATCGCTAATCTTCTCTTTCTGCACCTGAGGAGGGAAGCGTGGGATGAGCTACTCAGCTCAGTGGCTAACATATTTATAGCCATTGCCAATTGACCCAAAGTCAAGCATATGTATGTATAAATATATCTAGCAATACTAGCATTCATACTTTATTTAAGCAATTTAAACATTCATCAAATTTAGCTCAAATCACATAACACTCAATATGCTTCATACTTTACAACTTTAAGAATGCAATGCACAACAAACGGCTCAAGGGTTCCGTGAAACAGAATGAGAAAATCGAAGTTTACCCCATGAACAGAATGAGTCCATTTTTTGGAGCTCATATACCACAAGCGGGTAGCCGGGAGAAGGCTCTTGTCAACGTGCACGTGATGAACAGAATGGTTCTACTCTCGCCCAAATAGAAGCACATAATCATGCTCAGATCATTTTATGAAATGCTTTCATACTTTTTATGTTCTTTCCTTTCTATTTATACAAAATGCCATGACATATTTCAAGGCATAGCATTGATCAAAATCACTATTTAATTTTATCAAAATATCATGCTTCTTTCATGATATGACAAAATCAAAATCATCATGTATTTTCAACAAGTCAATTTCAAACGATTTAACACACAAGCAAGGATTTGCCCAATCACACAATAACTGTAAATATATTACCCACCTTATTTTCCTTGCTTAAGGACTTCCTCAAAATGCTTCTTCTCTTGTTCCTCTTGTCTCTCTTGATCCTTTATACAATAACAAAAATCTCACTCAATAGGGTTTTCAACTGAAAATCTCACAAAACACAATCACTAAAATTGGTTCTAAAATACTTGAACCCAAACATTGCCTAAACTCCATAAACTAAAATCCTTCCAGAAACTCAAAAGTTTCAAAATGATCTTACCTTCATTCTTCACCAAATGAAGGGATCCTTAGCTCAAAGGGAAGCT
>JAOSBL010000212.1:23291921-23302865 GCA_027568915.1 Erythroxylum roraimae
AGAAGGGTTGGAAGAGTGGAGAGTCGAACAGTAAACACAGAGACGGGGGGGAGGGGGGGGGGACTTAAGTTTCAAAAATTGCAAAAAAGTCCTTGGCATTTTCAAAATTTATGGTACCGGCTGGTATGTGCTGGTATTCTGGATACCAGCAGGTACCAAACGAAAAACATCAGTACCGACCGGTATTAATGGACAGTATGAAAGGAACGGATATTGTTCCATTTTTCAGCCAGTACAATACATACTGGCCGATATCGACTGGTATTGAACGGTATTCGTTCCTTTGTGTTTGCCTCTTGTTTATTTTTAATATTTTTTATTTATATTGTGGACACATAGTTAATGAGTGAAAATTTTCTTTTGCAGTACAATTATTTATTTAGTTCAAGTATCCTTACAAGAGTTATTGAAAGATTAACTGTTTCAATATAATATTATTTAATTTTTATCAGATTAATAATTTTAAATGATGTTGAGTCATTGAAAATGGGATTTAGATTTATTTTAACAATTCAATCATAATTTAACATTTAAGTGTTTATCATCTGTCAAATAGAGATAACTTAAACACCATCGACTAAAATGAATTTGATAGGTTAATAAAAATATTTCATGAAAAACTTTGATTTTCAAAAAAATTCATGCTCTCATCAACTCAAATAATTATTAACTGTGTTATGTAAGAATGAGATTTTCAAATAGCAGACAGTAAAACAACTTAGGGATATAGTAATATATGGAGATGAATGAAATTTTAAAGGAGATGCTAACTAAATGTCGGAGAGAGTTGCAACTCTTTTAAGGAATACAGTTAAAGAGATCTTAGGAATTTCTAAAGGGCCTAAGGGTAGTAAGATAGAGTCTTGGTGGTGGAGTGAAGATTTATAAGAAAAGGTTAAGATGAAGAAGGGTGCTTATAAAGCTTTATTGGACAGCACCATAGAGGTAGACAAAGTAGCGAATAGAGAAAGGTATAAACTGGCAAAGAAAAAGGTGAAGAAGACAATCTCAATAGTTGAAAGTAGAGCTCACGAGAAATTATACGAAAGATTGAAAACCAATGAAAGAGAAAAGGATATTTTTAAGTTGGTAAGAGCTAGGGAATAGAAAATGAGAGCCCTAAACGTAACAGAAAAAGGAGAATGCTTATTAGTTTGATTTTTTTACATGCAAAAAGAACTTTAAAAACATATGAGAAACAAACTTAAAAAACACACATAATAAACAAGACCCCCACCCCCACCCCCACACTTAAAACTTACATTGGCCCTAATATAACATTAAATATAAGGAATGGAGCATTTAATAAAAACAACAAATGCAAAAATGTAAAGGAAAAGGAACAAACCCCCCTTTGGTTACCTCCCAAATTGAGCCTTTATTTATTATCATTAGCTCAACTCCATATTCTCTTTATTATGTGATGTCATCTGGGTCTTCAAGTGTCACTTCTTCTATATTATCCACTTAGGATCATTCATAATACAACTTCTGGCAATGACCATTTACCTTAAATGTCTTTCTAGTTTTTAGGTATTGTATCTCTATTGCACCATGTAGAAAAACATTAGAAACAAGAAAAGGATTATCCTAACAGGAACGCAAATTACCTGAGAAGAATTTAAGTCTACAAAGATAAAGAAGCACTTTTTGACCAATAACAAAGCTTTTCCTCGAGATCATCTTATAATGGAAAGCGTTGGTTTTTTCTTTATATATTATTACATTCTCATACGAGTTATTTCGCATCTCTTTAAGCTATTGTAATTGCAACTTTCTGGAGACTCCTGTCTTATCAAGGCTCATGTTACACCTCTTAATAGCCCAATATGCCATGTGTTGCACCTTCATAGGAATATGACACAGCTTCCTAAACACCAATCTATATAGGGACATACCAATTGGCATTTTATAGGTTGTACTATAAGCCTACAATGCATCTTCCAACCTCAAACTCCAATCCTTCATGTTAGATTAAACTGTTTTCTCCAGGATCGACTTGATTTCTCTATTGGATTCCTCAACTTGGACATTTGTTTAGAGATGGTAGGAGGTGGAAACTTTATGCATGGTATGGTACTTCATGAGCAAAGCTTCCATCACCCTATTGCAAAAATGCATTTCCGTGTCACTTAGGATGGCTCTCGACATCCTAAACCTAGAAAGGATATTAAACTTGACAAAAACTGCAACAAATTTAGTGTCATTAGGTTTGATGGCTTTAACTTCTACCTACTTTGAGACATATTCAACTGTAAGTAAGATTTAATGAAAACAAAAAGATGGAGGAAACAGTCCCATGAAATCAATGCCCTAAACATAAATAATTTCATAAAAAAATAATGGGGGTCTATGGAATTTGATTTCTATGGGACAAGTTACCTGATCATTAGATCTATCACACGGCTTACAAAAGACATATGCATCCTTAAACAATGAGGGCCATTAAAAACCACTCTCTAAAACTTTGTGGGTTGTACGTTTTATCCTAAAGTGCCCTCTATAAGCGTATGAATGATAGAAGGTTAAGATGGGAAGCATCTCACTCTCAAGAATATACCTTCTTATAACTTGGTCTGGACAATGCCTCCCTAAATAAGGGTTATCCTACACATAGTACTCAACTTCACTCTTTAACTTTTCCCTTTGATCTTTTGAAAAACTTATAGGTAATTTGTTAGTAACTAAAAAATTCACGATATCTGTATACCATGTAGGTTTCAAATTGGTAGAAAACAATTGTTCATCTAGAAATGTTTCTCTCAAAGGAATATCATCTTCTTTCTGGATCAAGTGACTAAAGTGATCAACAACCACATTCTTTGCCCCCTTCTTATCTCTTATTTCGAAGTAAAACTCATAAAGGAAGAGAATTTATCTAATTAACCTTGACTTTGCTTACTGCATTGTGAGCAAGTACTTTAAAGCTATACGATCAAAGTAAAAAATAACTTTAGCACCTAAAAAGCATGACCAAAATATTTCCAAACAAACATAACAAATAAAAGCGCTTTTTTAGTTATGGTATAATTCAGTTGAGTTGGATTCGATGTTTTCAAAGCGTAGTAGACGCATGTCTAGTTTTTCCCACTCTTTGTCCTAGAACTACCCCCATTGTGTAATCACTTGCATCATGCATGATCCCGAAAGGAAGGCTCCAATTCAAAGGCTGAATCATTGGTGAGAATGTCAAAAGCTCCTTAAGTTTGTCAAACTTCTCCTTGCACATATCGTCAAACTCAAAAGGGACATCTTATTGTAACAACTTACATAAAGGAGAGGTTATCTTTGAGAAATCCTTAATTAACCTGTGGCAAAATCTTACACAGCCAAGAAAAGGACAAACTTTCCACACATTTAAAGGGTAAGGCAAAGCATAAATAAGATTAATCTTAGACTTGTCAACCTCTATACCCCTAGAAAATAAAACTTGTCCTTGAACTATACATTGATCAACTAAAAAATGACAATTTTTCCAATTAAACATGAGGTTAGTTTCAATTCATCTTTCTAAAATGAGAGCAAGATTCTTTAAGCAATTTTAAGAAAAAGAACCATAGACACTAAAATCATCCAAAACTACATTTATGATCTTCTCAACGTACTTAGAGAATATGATCACTACGAACCTTCAGAAAGTGACGAATGCACTACACTAACCAAATGGCATCCTTTAGTAAGTAAATGTATCAAATATGTGTGTGAATATTGTCTTTTCTTGGTCTTTGGTGCAATAAGGGTTTATAGATAACCTAAGAATCCATCTAGAAAATAATAATATTCATATGTAGCAAATCTCTTAAGCAATTGATCAATAAATAGATGGGGAAAATGGTCTTTACGAGTTGTAATATTCAACTTCCTATAATTAGTGAACACTCACCACCTAGTTTACACACGAGTGGGAACCAACTCACGAACTTGATTTGTCACCATTATGACTCCAAATTTCTTTGGAACCACCTATACTGGACTTACCCACTTACTATTAGAGATAGGATAAATAACTCTAGTATCGAGAATCTTCAGTACTTCCTACTTCATAACTTCCACCATAGGAGGATTTAACCTATATTGTGCTTGTCTAGTGGACCGAGCATCCTCCTCAAGCAAAATGTGATGCATGTATATAGAAGGGCTTATTCTTCGAATATCTACAATTGTCCCTCCATTGGCCTTCATGTGCTTTCTTAACATATGAACCATTTTAGCTTCTTGAAAAGAAGTCAAAATTGTAGAAATAATAAATGGAAGAGTCTAATTGTCTCCCAAATATACATACATCTTGTGAGGGGGTAGTGGTTTCATCTCCATATTAGGTAACTTCACATTGGAAGGTGATAACCTCTGGTAAAATTCAGGTAACTATATGAAAGTAAGCTCATACCTTGTAGGTGAGGTTTTCAAAGAATGTAAGAAAACTACCATCTTGATTAGATCCTCACTTAACTTAACCTCATTAGTAGCTTCTAGCTCTAGATGCTTAGTTAAAAGTACTTCTAATTAATCTCTATAATTTGACTTAAAATTTCCTGCACTAAGGGATCAATCACATCAATAAAGGAAATAGAATGATCATCTTGAGGATGTTTCAGGCATCAAAAATATTAAAATAAATAACTTCCCCATCAAATCTCATTATGAGAATGCCCTCATGAACATCTATCGTAGTTTGGGCCATGTTAAGAAACAATCTTTGATAGTTGTAAATTATAGTATGTTTTTTATGTGTTATAGTATGTTTTTAGTGCCTTCTTAGATGATAATCATGTGTTTATGACATATATTTATATTATTGTTAGTGTTTTTGTGTGTTTTGTTTCATTAATTTTTTAGGGCAAGATTTTGATCTTAATTATATATTTCAAAGATTGTTTGATGAGTTCGGAGATGAATGGAGATAGGAAAAAGAGAAGAAAAGAGAAGAAAAAAAACAAGTTGGAGAAATAAGCGTGGCATGATCATGCATAACAAGTTGGAATCCTCTAGTACGATTGTGCAACCCCCGCACAAGTTGCCAGAGGGTTAGAGCAGTCCTATACTCCTATGCATGATCTGCATTGTAAGGTGTTTTCCAGGATGTAATTTTTTTATACCTTTTATGTTATGGGTCTATTTTTGGAAGATATAACATAATCATAATTAGAGGAGATCAAAAGAGTAAAATTCTTAAGAATAAGGCTATATATTTTCCAGCTTAAGGCAAAGAAGAGAAGACTTTTATATTCAATTCTCTACTATTTTCTTATTTCCTTGATGTTGTTAGATATTAATGACGATTAAACTTGGATATTTAGTTACATCTATGGACTGTGATAAATGATTGACCGACTACAAGTATATACCCATATTTAATGTGTTTTGCTTCTTATCTGAGAATCTTATGGTATTTGTGGTACTTATTCTACTTCAAATGTGGTTTTAGGTGATAATTTCCTTCGTAGATCGAAAGAAGAAGGGTGAAACGTGGCATAGAAAGGAAGAAATAAAGCAATTTAGGACTTACATGAACTTGTATAATGATTGTGTAAGTCAATGTGAACGTGTGGAGCTTCAAAGACATTGTTCCTGCTTGAGTGAAGCTACACGAATGCGTATGTTGACTTACATGGTAATGTATGTGACTGTGTAAGTCACTATAACCATGCAAAGTCAAAATTAGAAGGTTTTTAGACACACACAGTCAACTAAATGGTTGTTTAAGTGAACATGTATGTTTAAAAAACTTAGTTTTTTTTTCTATAAAAGAACATTTGAAGACTACAACAAAGGGGGTAGACTGGAGAGTCGTGAGAGACACCAAAAGAGGAAAGAAAAACACAAAAGGAGATTGCAAACCTTAATGAAAAAGATAAAAAATGGAATCGTCAGGATCAACTTAAACTTTCCAGATTTTTCATATCAGGGCTTCAAGTCGATTTCGTTCTCTTATCTATATTATATTTCGTTGCCTTGTATGCTAAATCTGAATAGTTGTATTTTGGACATGATTATGGATTGCTAAATGTATTTTAGGGATTACTCTTGACTTGTTTTATATAAATTTTACCTTATTAAATTCAATATATTACCGCGTTATGATATTTTTTATGCTCATACTTGATTTGAATCGAGAGATTGAATTAAGATATTTGTGTTAAGTTGCACAATAAGAGTTGGTAACTTAATACACTTGTGAGTTAGTTATCCTTAAGATTGATTCAAATCCAATTGCTTAGTTAGGAGTCATTTTAAGAGATCGAGAGATTGCAATTAGACTGTTATTTATTTCAATTAGTAGTACTTGATTAGATCGAGAGAGAGGGTAATCGAAAGCTTTAGATATCTAGGATCAAGCATAGTTGAATTCACAAGGTGAAGGGAAGACAAAATAAGGATGTAATAATCCTTAAGTTTCCACAATTGAGTACTTCAATTTTATTGTTATCTTTTACTTGTTCAGTTATAAAGTTTAATATTTTACTCTAATTTTCAATCAATACAATCTTTTGTTACCTTAGACAAAATGTGATTTAAATTGTTAGGTGACTATAATCAATCCTTATGGGAATGATATCTTTTATACTTTAAGTTATGATATGTATACTTTCAGTAAGAATTTTTTTAATACAAAACTATCAACAAGTTTTTGACACTATTATCGAAGATTACAATGACAAGGCGTTGAAGCATAACAGAGACAAAGTCCTTGGTGGTAGAAAATTGACAATGGCCACCAATGTCTCAGTCTTCACAAAACAAGGAACAGATAAGTTGTACTTTTCAATATCTATTGCTTAATCAGGGTTTGTATTACAAGTTCACTGGTCACTTCAATATTTGGAGTTTCTGGAGCAAGACAATTTTCCCTCAAGTTTTATTTTTAAGCAATTGTCTTTGAATACTAGCCATTTGAGTTTCAAGAATTATTTATTTATTTTCTTTTAATCTTTTTACATGTATTGCATTTACTAACTCTTAATATTATGGGATTTGGAGTATTTATTGTCTAAACAGTAAGTACAAAGAGGAGTTTTTGAACTTGCAATCAGATGCAATTCTAACGACCGACACTAAATAAAAGGTTGGTGTGTGGCATCTTTAGCAGATCAAATCAGTTTGGTTATTTTCTTTCTCTCTCTGATTAATTATTATCTCAATTGTTTTTCTTCTTTACTAGATGTACTTGTGATTGGTTTTAGATTGTTTTTGTTCTTGGTTGATGCAATGCTCTTTAGGTGTTAGGATATCAGTTTTAGTCTTTATCGTTCTATTAAAAGTTTTAATTTTTTTTTGTTCGTAGTTTTTATATCTTGAAATGACCTCTTCATCGCCTAGTGGGTTTGTACATGTTGTTAGCCTAAACGTTTAAATATGTAGCACTTACCTCTTAGGATTTTAGCCTAAGCTTTTTTCCTACTTTGCTTGATTATGATTATGATTATGATTACGACTAGGAATATGATTATGATTATTATTGTTGTTGTTGTTGTTGTTGTTGTTGTTGTTGTTGTTGTTGTTGTTGTTGTTGTTGTTGTTGTTATTGTTATTATTATTATTATTATTATATTGTTTAGCTTATCACTTATTTCATATTTTATTTACTAAGTATTTTTATTTATTTCTTTTATTTTTGTTTTTGTTGAATATTTAACATTTATTTATTTTTATTTATATTATTTTTTCACATGGGTCATTTGAAAATAACATCTATATTAGTTAGGGAGCGTACTACTGGATCACCCCAAACCCTACGTGTCAGCGAGATTTTTACTAGGTTGTTGTTATTGTTTTTGTTGATATTTTTTTTCTTGTGTGCTTGCAGGTGCATAAACATAAGAGTAACAAGAAGTTTGAGAAAGTAATAGATACATAAGTTTCTAATATCACCAAGCAAGAGAAGGGAATTCAGAAAACGAGATGCTAAGAAGAGATAGAAACATCAATGGCTGAGGGACGAAATCAAAGAAACAAAAAACCCTTATGGACTTCATGAGGCCAAGGTGCAATGCTAATTAACAAGGGATAACGAGACCATTAGTGCAAAAGAATACATTTGAAATCAAACCAACACTGTTAAATATACTATAAACCACCATCCAATTGTATGGACTGGCCAATGAGGATCCTAATGCTTATTTGGCCAACTTCCTAGAGATTTGTGACACATTTACATATAATAGGTTATCGAAAGATGTAACCAAGATGAGGCTCTTCCTTTCACACTCAAAGATCGAGACAAGGCATGGGTGAACTTATTCAACCTAGAGAATGTCACAACACAAGAGCAGCTGGTGCAAGCCTTTTTGGCTAAGCACTTCCCCTTAATGAAGACCAGTAGATTCATAAAGGAAATCACAAATTTCCAGCAAAGTGTGGGGGAGTCTTTATATAAAGCTTGAGAGTGATTCAAGGAATTGCAAAGGAGTTCCCCACATGATAACTTGATAAAGTAGTTCCTTGTATAAACCTTCTATAATAGAGTGAATCCACCCACACGAGGCATCATCGATGCAGCAGCTGGTAGCTCTTTAATGAGGAAAATGGTTGAAGTAGCACATGATTTGTTAAAAGAAATGGCAAACAATAGTTGACTATGGACATTGGAAAGAAGTAAACAGTAGCCAACCTTTAAAAATCAAAAAGAAGTGTTGGTTAAGGATTTAGTGACAACGTTATAGGCTAAACTAGCAAATCTAGCCAAATAATTGAACAGCCTAAAAGCCACATCTTCCAGCCCACTGGAGGGAATTCAACATGAGTGTGAACTATGCAGAATTGTTTCTTAGTGGAACACAACAAAATAGGGCCACTTAAATTTATAAAAGTATAGTATGGTTATGGAGGTAATAATCTCTATTCTAATACTTACAACCCTGGGTGGAAAAACCACTCGAATTTTTTATGGTCTAACAATGCAGGGAATTAAATGAAAGCTCAAGGCCCATTAGGATTCCACAAGATAGGCTTAGTTTATTGGAATTAAAGATTCATAAGTTAATGGATGGGTTGAATTCCAAGTTCACGAGCCAAGAGGAGAACCAAAAGAGGATGGAAACTAGGTTACATTAAATTGTAAAGAACCATGCACCTTCCATTCATAATATAGAGGTTTAAGTAGGCCAATTAGCCAATTCAATGTCTAAAAGAAGTGTGGGGAGTCTTCTGAGCAACTAATTCATTGTCTAAACGAAGTGTGGGGAGCCTTTCCAGTAACATGGAATCAAATCCAAGGGAGAAATTGAAAGCCATAACATTTAAAAGGAGGAAGGAGTTAGAAGAACCATCCGAAAAGCAAAATAAATCCCACCAAGTAGAAGAGTAAGAGAAAAAGGACAAGGATGAAGAGAAGAAAAGAGAAACTCTTTATGTTCCTTCTCCTCCATATACACAACATATTTCATTCCTATAGATTCAGCAAAATAAAAAATTGGATTCACACTTTGTAAAGTTCGTGGAGAAGCTAAAGAAATTATAAATCAATCTATCTTTTATGGAAGCTTTGGAACACATGCCCAAGCACACGAAATTCCTGAAGGATATACGATCAAACAAGTGAACTTAGGAGGATAATCAAACGTTTTCTTTAATTAAAAGTTATAGCTTCGTAATTTCGAGCCATATGCATTCAAAATTGAAGGACATAGAGAGTTTCACTATACTTGGTAATTTAAAATTTGCTAAATGTTTATGTAACTTAAGTGCAAGTGTTAATATTATGTCTTTTTAAATATCTAGCAAATTGGGGCTAGGAGATTTGAAGTTGACTTCTATGCTTATTTAGTTGGCAAATCAATTCATAAAGAAACCATTTGGAATAAATGAGGATGTCAAAGTCAAGGTGTACAAATTCATTACTTCGATGGACTTTGTGTTTTAGAATTTGAAGAGGATAGGAATTGCCCACTTGTTCTTGGCAGGACATTTATGAATAAAAAAGAGCTTTAATTGATGTCTGTGAAGGGAAACTCATCTTTTAGATTGGTGGCAAACAAGTGAAATTTAATATAAATAAAGTATTAAAGAATCCTAAGGATGGCAACTCTTGCATGAAGATAGATATAGTATATGAGTGTATAAAAGAGCAAGAGGAGAGATATAATGAAGAAGTAAGTGTTAGAGAAATTGAAGATGAAGGAGAGAGAGGAAAGGAGGAGTTAGTTGTTCAATCAAAGCAAGAGATCTTAGTAAGAATTGAAGCACCAAGGCCACCCTCAATTGAAAAACCACCCATTCTTGAGTTGAAGCCATTACCTACACATCTTATGTATACCTTTCTTGTGACACCCTAATGCCTCGTAGGAGGATATACAGATGCACCCAAAATAGACTTAGACAATTCAAGAACTTCCAGAGATAAGGCAAACATATATCACACGTTGGGACCCGATTTCGGAACCGGATCCTAACCGAACAAAACGAAAAACGAAAAAAACGAACGAATCAAAAGCAAAACGAATAGCAAAGAGCGGAAACAAAAGAACGGAATACGAACGAAAGCAAAGCGAATTTAGGACGGAAACGGAAAAGCAAAACGAAAAGAACGAAGCGAAACGAAAGCGACAACACAACAGCGAAGACGAAATCGAAATTCGAATCGAATTGATACGAATACCCGACATCCGCAAACAAAAACTTTAGAAAAGTGTCGCGTTGCGATCCCTAAGACTAATCCAATCCGAATCTGGTGTAATTTTTTTTTCATCTATTTTCAATCTTATACAAATCAAAACAATCTAATTTTCCCATTTGAAAATTTATCCTCAAACAAAACTCAATTCATATGATTCTTCTTACTCATGCAATATATCAATATCAACTATATCTAAAACTTATTCTTATTCTCTTTTTGCCATAAAAATTTCGGCATCATAACCGCTGTATTTTAAACAACCCAAAAATCTGCAAAGGTTTTAAACGCACTTCTATATAATCACATCCAACCATACTACTTATCGGACCTCC
>JAOSBL010000212.1:23306655-23325853 GCA_027568915.1 Erythroxylum roraimae
CTTTTTCTTTATTCATTCTAATTTTCTCATTTCATGTCACTTGACACTTCAAAATTTCATGAAAAGTTCGGGGTCCAACATCACATCTCATATTTCATTGTGGTTTACACAAGTCACAAATTATACATATGACATCCATCCATAAAAAAATCTCATCATAAGTTATGGTTAGTATAGGCCATTCATATATACTTCAAAATTCCTTCTTAATATTTATAAATATAACGCACTATTTAGATATAAGATCTTCCAAAAAGGTTACACGTCCTTCTTTGGCCATTGCGATTGTCCCAACCTTAACCCTGTTTATCATGACCTATAGGGAGGAAAAATCATTGTGCTAAGCATATAGCTTAGTGGGGAATAATGATGCAAGATAGCAACTACTCACAACAGTCGCCTAACAATCACATGTAAATGATTCATGATTGAGTGATGGAAAATACATTATAAAATTAAAGTCATGAAGTATCAAATAACAATATTTGAACATGATATTCAGAGATTATTCTAAATATAAATTTGCATCAGACTAGAACAAATATCTGAACATGTACAGAATTGCCTGTTAATTTTTTCATATATGGGTAACAGGAACAAAACAAAACATACCTATGATTGGTATCTACAGGAGAGGCAATAGCCTTTGAAACAAAAGAGACTTAAGTCTCTAAAATAGAAGGCACCGTAATGTCTTAGAACATAAGCAACTACAGGTCCTTCTAGGCATGCCTGTTTAACCACAACTAAGACTTAGTAGGTTAAGACTAATCATCAGAACATCATAATTACATTTCAAAGTCACATTAAAGAGAAACAATTCATAAGATACAAATTCATTCCCTTATGCTTACAATTATAATTTGAAAATGTTTATCATGCCTATTCGTATTTAATATTCTTTATGATCATATTCCTTTTCAATAATACATCAATGAAAGCATTAAAGTATGCACATTAAATGTATGATGAGTCTCATATTATGTTTATAATGGGTTTGCTAAGCTTTAGTGACATCTAAAAAGGTTCGGATGAGATGCGGTAAACACTAAAATGAAAATAATGTCCTAGTTATGACAAAAGACAGGATCACGATCGTGACACCCATGTCACGATTGTGGCAGACACTCACCATTCATACCTTTAATTGTTATGTTATATTCATATAGAAAATTTTCGAATTATGTTTTAAAATCTTCTATATTTTTTTCCTATATGTATTAATTTTCTAATGAAATAAATTTCAAGAAATTTGGTTAAGTATTCAGAGAGTTATTCCCAAAACATTTCAGGACGTTAGAAAACAATGACAGCAGTCAGAACTCAACTTAAAGCCAAAATTCAAACTCTTAGAGGCAGAATAAGATTTATGTTCCTTCATGAAACTTTTAGATCTATGCCTCTAGTTTAATATAAAATTGGAATTATCCAATTTTGAGGTCTAAAGACTAAGATATGGCCAAATTACAGAAGTTTTTTCAATGTGACTTATCCATCTAGCGAGGTACCTATTCCAAATCAACTAACTTCGACCTTATCATGCAAGAGTAACACAAAAACACATCCAAATTTAACCAAAAACATCTTATAAGCAAATAAGATACTTCCTTTACTACTTCCCCTCACATCACACTCATAATCCAAACAAACATATCAAAATTCCCACACCTCTTGAAGAAGAGATCAAAACCCTTTTACTTCACTCTACTTGCTTCTCTTTGCTTTTGCCTTTGGTCTTCTCCTCCTCTAAACATAACAAACCCATTCAAATATCATCTTCAGCAATTACATATACAAAAAAAAACCCTAGATGAAGAGAAAACCACTAAATTTTACCTTGTTTTCTACCAAAGATTAGCTTGATTCCTTATATGAAAAATGGTGTGATAAAGAAGATGAAGTGGAGAGGAAATAGGAGAGGAAAAATCTGGACTTCCCAACCCTAAAGGCCGTCCCTCTCTCCTCTCCTTATGCCCATTCATACACTTCCAAGACTCACACACATTCTTACTTACTATTGGACACACATGCTTTATTATTATTGGTCACATATGCCTTAATCTTATTGGTCATTTGCTAACTTTAGGAAAAATTGCACATTGGTCCTTCTTCTTTCTTTAATTCCCACACTGGCACATAATCTCATGAATTAATTTCAATCTCATTCATATTTCACATCTAAGTATGTATATCCATGCCGAAATGTACAAATTACCATTTTACCCATATCTTTTACATTAAGTACCATCAAGTCCCTAGCTATATATAGATGCACTTAATTTCTTATGTTCACTTCTTATTACACCCTAGACATGGTAAAATACTTCTAGGGTATATGTTAGGGCCTTACATTTCTAGGTAAGGATCACACTTTAAAACCATCATCATTTCCAACTAGCTGGATGGGAAACAAGATAAGAGAGTGGTAGAGACAATTAGGAAGAGGATGAAAACCATTAGATGAAAAATTTTGGACATAAGAGGAATACGTCCTAATGTCGTAATGAATAGGATTAATGTTAAGGAAGGAAGGAAGTGAGGGAAAGATAATGAAGGTTAAACCCTCACATGAAAGAAGTGGTCAAGAAGGAGGTAATGGAGCTGTTAGATGCGGGTATCATTTACCTATTTTGAATAGTGAATGGGTTAGTCCGATAAAATGTTTACCTAAGAATGGAGTCATAATAGTCATGGAGAGTGAAAATGGTGAAATGATCTCTACTCGCACTGTCATAAGTGAGAGTTTATATTGATTATAATAAGCTCAATACGGTGACTAAGAAGGTTCCTCTACCATTCATGGATCAATGATTGAAGGGGTGGCTAGCCATGCATTCTATTATTTCCTTGACAGATACTTAGGATAAAATAACATTTTCATCTATTTGGAAAACCAAGAGAGGACCATTTTCACATGCCTTATGAAACATTTGCCTATAGACGGATGCCTTTTGGGTTATGTAATGTACCAACAACTTTTCAAAGGTGTATGATGTTTATTTTTACAAATATGATTGAGGACATAATGGATATGTTTGTGGATGATTATTTGGTCTTTGGAGACTCTTTTGATTACTATTTGACAAACTTGGATAGAGTTCTTCAAAGATGTGAAGAATCACATTTGGTGTTAAACTAGGAGAAATGCTACTTTATGATGCATAAGGGCATAATTTTGAGACATAAGATATCGTGCCAAGGTGTAGAAGTGGATAGAACCAAAGTAGAGGCCATTAAGAAACTTCCACCACCGATCAATGTCAAAGGCATTAATACATTTAAGACACGCAGGATTTTATCATTGATTTATTAAGGACTTCTCTCTTATTGCTAGACCTCTTACTTACCTTTTAGTTAAACATGTGCCTTTTATATTTGACGATAATTGTTTACTTTCTTTTAACAGGTTAAAGGAGGCACTTACTTTAGCACCAATATTGTCATCATCAAATTTGTCATTACCATTTGAGGTCATGTCAATGCTAGTGACCAAGCTATGGTTTGTGTGTTAGGCCAATGGAAGGATAAAAGACTGGATGTTGTTTATTGCACAAGGAAGACATTAATGGGAGCCTAAATTACACCACTATTGAGAAGTAGTTGCTAGTGGTTGTATTCACATGCGATAAGTTTCAATCTTACCTTTTGGGATCTAAAATGATCATTTATACCAACCATGCATCATTGAGGTATCTTGTTGCTAATAAAGATACAAAATTGAGATTTCTCTCATGGGTTCTTCTTTTACAAGAATTATACATTAAAATTAGAGACAAAATGGAAGTGAAAAACTTGGTGGCTGATCATTTATCATGTCTTGAAGGAGGGGAATTACAATAGAGGGAAGATATCAATAAGCGATGTGCTGATGATGTTAAACCACATATTGGTATCATGGTATACTGATATTGCAAATTATGTCGTAGGTGGTATCCTTCCCTTAAATTTATCTTACCAATAATGGAAAAGTTTCTTGTATGATTACAATCACTACTTGTGGGATGAGCTAATTCTTTATAAAATTTTTGCTGATGGTTTGATTAGGATATGTGTTCCAGAGGAGCATGACTTTAATTATGCAAGGCATTATGGAACAAACAAGAAGGCATTTTGAGTATTTAAATGTGGTTTCCATTGGCCTAACTTCTTTAAGGATGCTTGTAAATTTGTAAAACAAAGTTTATAGATGCCAAAGAGTGGGAAACATTTAAAAGGGAGATGAGATGCCACTTTTCCAACAGTTTAGAGGTAGAAGTTTTTAATTTGTGGGGACTAAATCTCATGGGACCATTCCCATCCTCCATAGGAAGCACCTACATTTTAGTAGGAGTGGTTATGTATCAAGATGGGTTTAAACAATGGTGATTTTAACTAATGATAGTAAGGCGGTGTAAAAGTTCAAAAAAAGGCTATTCAATAGATTTGGAGTGTCAAGATCCATAATTAGTGATGGAAGAGCTCATTTCTCTAATAAGTCTTTTGAAGCTCTTCTTAAGAGATATGGATGGCCAAACCATATCATCCGCAAATAAGTGTACAAGTGGAGGTTGTTAAACATGAGATTAAGAGGATATTAGAGAAGACGGTCGACAATTCAAGGAAAGATTGAGCATTAAAGCTTTATAATGCTCTATGGGATTATCGAACTGACTTCAAGACTCTAATTGATTGAATATGCTTCTGTGATTTTTAGGCAACTCCCTATACTTCATGTAGACAATGCATTAATTGAGTGACCCATTTGAATCTCTAGATTGTGAATGGAAGATGCATTATTTTTCGTTATTTCGTTGAATTTAGCTTCCATCCTCTTCTGGGTCTTATCTTGGCTCGTGAACTTTGGAATTCAACAAGTCTATCAACTTTAACCGAGCTTGTCTTATTGAAATCTCGATGGGCTTAAAGCTCTCCTTTGAGTTCCAACATTATTAAACTAAGAGAAATTTGGGTAGTTCTTCCACCTAGATTATAAGTGTTCAAGTAAGGATTATTAACTCCTTGACCATATTATGCTCCCATTAATTTGAGCTACTCTACGTTGTTGTTGTCTACTAAGAAGCAATTAGCTGTGATATGGTTATCTTGTTCGCATAGCTTGCATCCATATTGCTAAGTAGGGAGGAAGAGATGGCTTTTAGGCTATTTAATTGTTTGGTTTGGTTAGCTACCTTAGCCTATAACACTGTCACTAAATATACAGTAAGCCTATAAGGTTTATTATTGTCTACTTCTTTTCGATGTTTGAAGACAACTATTGTTCGCCATCTCCTCTAACAAATCATATGTCTGCTCAATCGTTTTTCACATTAATGATCCTCTAGTTGCTGCATCAATGGTGCCTCGTGTGGGTGGATTAAGTCCATTGTAAAATGTTTGTAAGAGGAACTCGTTTGGCAAGTTATGATGCAGACAAATTATTAGCAACTTCTTATATCACTCTCACGCTTCATATAAAGACTATCTTTCGTTTTTCTGGAAATTTGTAATTTCCTTTATGAGCCTCATTGTCTTTTTTAAAATGAAGTATTTTCCAAAAAGGCGTGCATCAATTGCTCCTACGTTGTGATGTTTGCTAGGTTGGGTGAATTCAACCATGTCTTGGCTCTGTCCTTGAGTGTAAAGGGGAAGAGCAACATCTTTCAATAACCCATTATACCGCAATATATCATAAATCTTTAAGAAATTGGCTAAATGAGCATTGGGATCCTTATTGGCCAAACCATATAATTATATGTTAGTTTGCAAAATGTTAACTAGTGCTGGTTTGATTTCAAAGGTATTCACTTGCACTGGTGGTCGTGTAATTTCTTGTTGATTGGCATTGAATCCTGGCCTTATAACGTCTATAAAGGTTTGTTGTTTTTCTCATTGGTTTACTTCCTCCGCCACCGTTCTTTCTATTACTTCTTGGCGTTTAGCTTTTTAAATCTCTCTTTCTTGCTTTATGATATCTAGAGCTAATATATCTTCTATTTGTTTGAGAACTAAGTGATCCTTATGTTCATGCACCTGTAATCACATAAGAAAAAGTATCAAATGTTTAAATAAAAGGAATACGAATCGTACATGACACTAATTTAGTCCCTGGCAACAACACCAAAAACTTGTTGACAGATTTATATAAAAACTTTCATACTGCAATTATACAGATCATAACTTGTAATATAAAAGATACCGTTCCCAAGAGGAATGATTAGTCACCTAACAACTTGAGTGCATTTTGTCTAAGGTAATAAAAGATTAAAAGAATTGAATTGAAATAAATTAACAAAAATTGAAATAAACTAATAAAACTAAGCAATTGAATTGTTGAAGCTAGCAATAAGAATGAAGTTAATCAATAATGGAAACTTAGGGGTTATTCTATCCTTATTTTAATTCAATTATGCTTGATCGTAGACATCCTAAGATTTTGATTACCCTCTCTCAAGATCTAATCAAGTAATCCCAAGTGAAATTGATAATCATATAATTCTAACCTCTCGATTCACAAAACTACTCCTAACTATTCAATTAGATATGAACCAATCCTAAGGATAATTAACTCACAATTAATATCCCTCTTTACTTAGGTATTAATCTAATATTTACAGGTCTATTAAGTTACCAACTCTTGTTGCGCACCTTAACACATATGACTTGATTCAATCTCTTGATTTATTCAAGTATAAGCATAACAAATATAACAAGGCATTGACATATTTGTTGAATTCAACAAAATAAGGTTAAACAAAACAATTCAAGAACAATCCCTAATATGAATTTAAAAACCCATAATCATGTTCAACATCCTACTAATCCAAATTAATATCCAAGATAATGAAATATAAGAAGAGAAAAGAAAAAATATAGTTTTGTGTCTTGATATGGAATTTTGGAAAAACTGGAGTTGCTTTTGATGTTTCCACTTTTATCTATTTAATTCTAATGTACAGCCTCCTTTTTGGTGTTTTCCTTAGTCTTAAATACTTCTTGAGGCTTTTAAGGTTTTTTTCAATATTTTTCACTTAATTTGGTTCCAAAAATAGCCCTGAAATATCAAAAATACAAATTTTCATATGCTGGAAAATATTGTGCACGATTGTGCATTGTTGCCTTGCTCTCTATCACAATCGTGCATGGGATATATGATCGTGCCAGAATGTGCATCTCATGCAGCTACCTCTCATACACAATAGTGCAATTTTGCACAATCGTGCATCTTCTCATTCTTCAAGTTCTTCATCTTTTCTTCAATTTTCCTGTTTCCACTCACTAACAAACACATCAAACAACCCTTCATAAAATTAAGATCAAATCCTTGCTCTAAAACAATAAAAAATCAAAGCATATACAAACATTAACAAGAACAAAATTCTATGTCCTAAATACATAATTATCATCTAAGAAAATACTTAAAAAAACATATTTAAACCTCTAGAAAATATACTATAATATACACCTACTGGTAAGCTTGGGGGAGGGGAGTAGCCACTGAGGGATTAATAGACGAGGAAGGAACTAACATCAAAGAGGATAGAGTAGAGTTAGAGGGAATAGACAAGGAGGAGTTATAGGGAAGAGGAGGGATGGCTTCAAAGGTTAGAGACACGGAACTCAACATTTAGTAAAAAGAGGAAAAAAGAAAATAAAATAAAAAGTTTAAAAATTTGTTCCACGAAAGGAAAGAGAAGAGTGAGGAAGAAAAGAAGAAAGGAGAACAAGGAAAAGTTGAAAAAAACAAATTGAGAAGATGGACCAAGTCAAAGTGACATAGAAAATGAGAGGAAATAAAATTGGAAGAAAGAGACACATACTAAAAAAAAGGGAAAGACAATAGAAAGAAAGCTAATGAAAGAAAAATGGTGAAAAAGATAAGTAGAAGAATACATGAAAGTTTAGGGTAAGGGAAAACAACTTTAAATCGGACATGCAAAACATGCAAGAAGAGAGAAAGCCTCTTTCACTAGTCAAAACTAGTTAAAATTGAATCATATTTAAGTTATCTTTACGTGGAAATGTTAATTAGCATTATGAGTGATTTTAGGCCGATCTCCTATTATAATACCATTTATGTATTAGCTAAGAGACTCAAGTTAGTTTTATCTGATATTGTCACTACTACCCAAGGAGCTTTCCTGCCTGACCGTAAAATTGGTGATCATATTATACTGGTGCAAGAACTCATAAAGGACTATAACTTTGGGAAAAAACTCAACAGCTGCATTATAAAGGTCGACTTCTTCAAAGCTTTTGACACCATTAATTGGAAATTTATTCAACTCTACCTAGAAGTTATTCAAATCCCTCCCAAATTTGTGCAATGGATCATGACATGCATACAAACTTCCTCATTGAGTGTGCTTGTTAACAATTTTCCATCTAAACCTTTGAAACAAGCTAGAGGAATACGACAAGGCGATCCCTTATCACCATACTTGTTTACTTTAGTTATGAAAGGTGTTTCTAGATTATTAACTCGACTTATCACACCAATGGGGGCTTTAAATTTCACCACAATTGTAAGGAGATCAAGCTTGCTCACCTTATATATGCGGATGACTTATTATTGTTGTGTGAAGCCGATGCATTTTCCACTAATATAATGAAGCACACTCTTTGACTATTTGCTCAATGGTGTGGTCTTAAGTACAACCCGGATAAGAGCACCCTATACCTCTCTGCATATGTAAGGAATCCGAATGATTTAAAACGAATGACGAGTAACACTGTTTCACATATTTTATGCTATTTGGGAGTTCCTACTACTGCTTCTAAACTTAAGTATAACTACTACCTTTCCATTATTGAAAGAGCAAAAACTAGGGTCCTAACTTGGAAAAATAGGTTCTTATCCTATGCTGCTAGGGTAACGCTTATTGTTTCAGTCCTTAATAGCCTTCATCTCCATTAGACTGGGCACATAGCTCCTCCCAAGAAAGCTACAAAGGAGTTAGATAGAATTATGAAAAACTTTCTATAGATTGGTACTTCTGTCAACACCAAGTGAGCTAAAATCAAGGGAAGCGATATCATGGTCTCAAAAAAGAAGGGAGGCCTTGGGATCATTTCCATAACACAAATGCAGAAAGCCTTGATTTGTAAGCAGTTGTGGAGATTGTGTACTAATCCTGACGCATTATGGATCCATGAATATTACTTGAAGGCTACCAACCTCTGGCAACTAGACTATTCTAGGGTCAGTTCTTCCATTTTTAAATAGATAATGGCATAGAGGGAGACTATCTATCCTTGCATTCAGCATCGAATTGGAAATGGAGCTAAGACTTGGTTCTGGTTCGACAAGTGGCTTGACATAAGTCCTCTTTCCAAAGTTCCCGATCTCTAATAGCTAAAAAGTTCATTGCCCCTCAATTCTAAAGTTTCGTCCCTGATTACCGATGGTGAATGACATGGTGAATTTATACTCTATTAAACTATCTTCCTCAGATAAACATTGTTGTCCATAAAGATGTTATCTACTAGAAATTGACTTTGAACAAGCTATTCTTGAGTCAATCTTGCCATCAGTTGTTCACTGCTCAATTATTGGAGGTTCCTTGGTTTAAACTCTTGTGGAGAAACTCTATCAGCCCCAAGGCTTCCTTTATAACATGGCTAGCAATTGGCTTCAAACAAAGAATCAATGGTACGAACATGGAAATACCATATATTTCCTTTGTAAAATAGTTGTTGAGGATCAAGACCACCTTTTCTTTCAATGTCAGTATTCCAAAGCTATATGGAGTTGAATATTGCACTTGTTACGCGTCAGCAATTGTAGTTACAACTGGGACCACACAATTGGATTGTTTGTTATTCGGAGATTAGGAAAACCAATGCTCCCCTATTTTAAAGCCGCTTTCACGATCACAATAAACTATTGTAAATTATTAGTAAACTATGTTCATGAGAGTTGGCGGTAAGCCAAGAACTCTTGTTATTTTTTTATTTAGAAAATCTATGGATAAACCATCTTTTAATTTTCAAAAATAAAACTTTTGATTAAAGTTGAACAAATTAAATTTTAAAAATAAATAGTAGAATTTAATTGGACTTTGTAATAAAGTTGAACTAGTAATTTTGACTTTAAATTAGTAAACTTGTAGAAAGATAAAAAAGAGTTTGCAAATAATTTTAGCTTTAGGTAATAGAGATTCAATATTATCCCTCAAATAAGAAAATCAGGCAACAGGAACTGACTACCTGGTCGACAACGGGAAGTGTCCTAACTATTTGAAGATCAACCAAGGCAATCAAATGAAAATTGGGTTACTACTGGTCAAAGGTCAGCACCATTTACATGCATCATTTGTCCTCATGTTGGAATTCAGACGACAAATATTTTGGTAAGTTAAGACGACAGCCCCGCAGCAGTTTTGACCAGTCGTACCGGGAAGTGAAGCCAAAACCCAAATACAGGATTCCCCGTTCCCCGCCCTTCAATTATATGATACATTATAAATATACCATCGCAATTCGCACATCGTTGGTTTGGTTAAAAAAGGTTGGATCTTGGATGGTCTTCGAGGTCATCGTTGTAAATTACACGTACACGCTCAAATAAAAAAGAAGTCTTTTCAAAAGTAAATATACACTGAACCATCAAATCCATCCCTCTTAGTACTCGTCCTCTACCTGCGGAAAGCACGTGAAGGCAATGCTCCATCTCAAAAACTGCAGCTAATTTTAGTGGACTTTGGATTCTTGTGTACAATACTAAAACTCCATTGCCCACCAAAACGAGAGCAATCTCCCAATCTCATGTCCTCTTCCCCGTATTATTAACTTGTTAAGTTTTCCTATTACAGTTTCTGACGCGCCATTATTTTTTATCTCATGCCACTACAAAACACCTACGCCCTTAACAGATATATTGGAGCTCGTACAACTTTAGATTCTGCGCACAAAAACATCACATTCAGAGTCACAGTCACCCTTCTCTCTCTCTCTTCTTTATTGATTCTATTACTTTGCAGTCATAATGGTGAAAGAACCCATGACTCCCGTCACATTAATGTCAGCCCTCGTCTCTTATGTCCTGGAGTCTTTTTAAGTTTTGATGTTATGTGATGAACCTATATTGTGAGTCAATATGAAAAAGAAAACTGATACGTCATGGCTTACACTAGTTAAACGAGCATTCAAGTCGCCAACTAAGGAGAAGGAGAAAAGTAGCAGAAGAAGAGAAGATCATAATCAACTGGAAGCGGAAGGGAAGGTAAATGATCTCGTAACCGGGAATCCTGGTGTCCATATGTTTGAACATTACGTGACAAATTCGTATATAGATATGCGTTTGATGTCTTGTTCATGGCTTTTTGAGTCCACGCAGAAGAGGGAGAAAAGAAGATGGCTATTCAGCAGGAAAATCAATCAAGTTCAACGATGTGCAGCAAAGACTACGACAACCAACAAAACTAGTCCCGCAGATGCCAACTTGGATGAGGAGCCAGCGCATGCAATTGCAGTGGCAGCGGCGACGGCCTCTGAAGCTGTTGCAGTAACATCCCAAGCGGAGGTGCAAATCATTAGAGAACAATGGGCTGCTGTCGTCATTCAAACAGGGTTTAGAGGCTACCTAGTAAGCAACCAAATTCAAGACTACTATTTTCTCACGCACCCTTTTATAATTACTGACCCTGAAAGAGTTTATATTTATGTGAAATTAAGGCTAGGAGAGCACTACGAGCGCTAAAAGGATTAGTGAAACTTCAAGCACTGGTCAGGGGACATAATGTTAGAAATCAGGCCAAGTTGACACTGAAATGCATGCAAACGCTGGTTCGAGTGCAAGATCGAGTTCGTGATCAGCGTGCTAGGCTTTCACATGAAGGGAGCAGGAAGTCCATGTTTACCGAAATCAATGGCTTATGGGACTCCAAATACCTTCAAGACATCCGCGAGAGAAAGTCCATAGTAAGCAAATATCATTCCATTTGTGCATTTAACTTTTGGGTTTTTTAATAAATAGTCTAGAGATCTAAATGAGTGGAATGATGGAACACACAAAATTGAGGATATTGAAGCGGTGGGGGAGAATAGAAAGGAAGCTGCGTTTAAACGGGAAAGAGCCCTTGCGTATACTTTTTCAAGCCAGGTTGACTCTCTATCCTTATGTTTGTGTACAGTACATAAAAATCATGCGTGAAGACTAATTTGTTATCATCGTAAAAACTAAGATATGGAGATCTGAAACTGGAAGGAAGGCATCAGCAGGAAGTGAAAAGGAATTAGAAGAAAAAATAGGATGGCTGGACCGTCGGATGGCAGCAAAGCAATGTGAAAAGGAATTAGAAGGAAAAACAGGATGGCTGGACCTGGACCGTCGGATGGCAGCAAAGCAATGTGAGATCAATAACAGAGCTTCAACTGATATAAAGACCATAGAAATTGACACGTATAATCCTCACTTTTGCTCGCGAAGATACCGATATCAAAATCACCCAACCCCAACCCCGTATTCTGTTGCTTCCCCTCTCCATATGTTTACCCCGTCTCCATGCAGAAGCAGAATCAAACCCCTTCAAGTGCGTTCTGCCAGCCCAATACTAACGAAGGAGGAAAAGCACTGCTACTCACACTCTCCAGGCTTCGGCTATAGACAGTATAGTATCAATAATCCTGCCAACATAGCAGTGCCCAATTATATGGCATCTACCGAGTCTGCAAAGGCTCGGATTAGGTCACAGAGTGCACCAAAGCACAGGCCATCAACACCTGAGAAGGCCAAGAAACGTCTACATTATCCACCACCTGAGCCACTTGGTTGCAGCACTTTCTGCCAGAACTTGAGAAGCCCGAGCTTCAAGAGCTTGCCGTGTGGGCATGTTGGAATTCAGCACCTATCCAACTACCATATCCTGAGCCTTCCTGCCACTGGTGGCGAAATTTCTCCTAGTTCAAAAACTGATTTGAGATGGCTAAATTATTAGTTGATTACGCTTTGGATATTCAACTAACCCACTTCCCCATGTTTGGAATTTTAGTTGATTAATGGATCCGTACCAGTGGCTTTCAATTCAATCTCACTAATTTTCTTCTATCCAGATCAAGATCTATATTCCATGAGAATAATGATGAGGTAAATGCATGCATATTGCAACTAAAATCAGCCTCGCACCAACTCTCAATTACCACAGAGAAACTTGTCCAGATGAATAAAAATACATTTATTTTGCGGGAAGATAAATAGATCTCTCATTCTCAAAAAAGAAAAAAAAACCTCCTCCGTAGCATGACTAACCATAAAGAATTTGATTTTGAAAATATATATATATATATATACACGACGTAGTATTCAAGAACTTCAAAGTGATCACTTTGCATTAACTTGTGTCTTACATTATGCAATATTACCAAGGATTTGGAAATCTGAAGCTAAATCCAATAACAAAAACTCCCACAGAACAGCGAAGGTAAATTATCAACTATCAAGGCTTCAGATATGCCGAGGTACTGACTTGACCACCTTGGAGAAAATGAGCACACAAAATGTTACATGAGATGAGACTAGGTCATATTGCCACTGCGGTTCTTTTATTGGATCAGCTCATATACCATCACAATCGAGATGTAGAACGTTATAATGATTTCACAGGGCGAATAAATTGCAGAAAAGGTACAGCGAAGGCCACCCTTTAACTTTTGTTGACATCGGGAGGTGACGAATTTGGAGTAGCATTTTCACTACCAGAAATTCCATGGCCTAATGCTTCAGCTAATGGTCCACCAGGCGGCGAACTCATCCACGACCCATGGTTCATCCACTGGGTTCTCATAACACCTACATCCGCTCTGTCAGACCTCATGAACCCAAAACCCCCCATTTGAGCATTTTCACTATATTGATTAGCTTCGCTTATCCCAGGTATTGACAATGTAAGAGATGATAATGGTATCTTCTCATTTGAAGAAACATACATCTTCTTCCCCATTTCACTACTGTCCTCCATCAATTTTGCTCTCCAGTCATCAATGAAGTGTCTTGATGACAAGCTATAGCTATCATTTGGCCGCTGAACTTGGAATACATCTCTTAGATTTACGCTTGAGTTCAAGCTGTCAAGTTGCTCTTCTCTGCAATGTTGTGAATTATAGACTTCCCCATCACACTTGATCCTATCTTTCCTTAACAAGTGCCACTCTTTGTCGGAATTGCAAGCATCGGGCATGATCTCACCTCTCGAAAACCAATCCAAGCTCCTTCAGGGGACAAAACAAAATCACCTTTCATTAAATTAGGTGGGTCAAGGGAAATGGACAAAACGGGATAAACTATGTACAAAACATCAAATGAAAACGAATTAGGACCTGATACATATATAATGGTTAGTTAGGAACCAAACATATAAGAGTAACTGAGTAAGTAACAATTTGGACCAACCAAAACCTCGCGATTCAGAGAACACCAGGCATTGGAATCCCATCTCACCTGGATTCATATGATGAGTTGGTGGCAGAGGGCATTGCACCAGGGAACATGGTTAAATTGGTTTGAGAGAGAGAGTTAGATGTTTGATTGAGCAAGGGTGAGGTAGAGCTAGATTTGTTGGTATTTGTCAGCACATAGTCAGGGTGTGATTCCACAGGCTTTCTTGAACGGGGACGGCTCTTATGGGAATGCCTCTCACAGTACTTCTGGTCTGGAGCCACGTCTCTTGAGCACCTCCATTTCTTTCCATCTGTTCTTTTGCACCTCCATGGCTCAGGATCCGAGTTACCCGAAACCCCCAATTCCAACGACCCTCTAACCACTAATACATAATCAACAATAGTTAAGAAGGCACACTCACAATAGGAAATAAGCAACTGATTATCTTCTATGTACAGAAGGTATGAAATTGACAAAAGATCCGTGTTTTAAGCAAAATAGAGAGCGTTACTGTTGGATTGGGATGAAAGAGTGTCCATTTGACTTTTTTGGATGTTTATAAGGAGTTCAGGAGGGACAGGAGCAGATGCCATCAAGTACTTAAGAATCATGGTTTGTCTCTCCAGCTCCCTCAACTGAGCTGCTGTAAAAGGCATTCTCATCATTCCCACAGATGGTACCATTTCTCCTACAGTCAAACACAACGCATAATAACTTTAAAGAGTTTTAACTACTGTTTTCCATACCAAACCAAGACCAAGTGAATATAAAAAAATAGTTCCAAAACTATGCAGTACTTAAAGTTGAGAACTTTTTACCTGAAAGGTTTAAGGAAAATGAAGAAGAGTAGGAGTCAAAGAGGTCAAGGAACTGTGATCCTGTTGCTATTTGTGCTTCATTAGCACCAGAAGCAGAAGCAGTGCCAACAACATCAAACATATCCAAACAAGCAACGAAGTTGCTTGTGCTACAGAACATGAGTCCATCACTTCCATCTCCCAATCTTCCACTGAAACGACCACCACAAGAAGAAGGAGAAGAAGAAGAGGAAGAAGAAGAAGATGATGATGATGATATCTGAGATGGTGCATCATGGTGATGAGACATCAGCATCAATCTCTTGTGAGTAGAAGGTTCAATATCAGATTGTTGCATCCTTAAACCAAACCCAACTTTAAACTCTTTACCCCTATCATCACCACCACTTTCCTTTGAAACCATAAAAGAAACCCCACTTCTTGTTCCCATCATACAACAACTATCCAAAACAAAAATGCTAATTTTTCCATAAACAACATTAACTCTTTCTTGCAAGTGAAATATACAACACATAACCTTAGAACTCACGCCATTCCATTTTCCTCTTACAAACAAAATCTGTTGCAACACTAAAATCCCCTTCTCTCTCACACTTACACAGTTGTCTCTACATGCAACTGTTGTAGATAACGCCGTTTTTAGCCATGCTTTTTTGCTTTGCTTCCTTAGCTTCCAACATTCGTACTCCTTTTAGAATACAGACAAAAACCCACTTCTTTCGCTCTTACACTGACACATAACTCTGTTGTAACGTTTCCTTCACGTCAGGTTTTTATAGTCTACAATTCGTATTCCGACTTCCTCCATCACCGCTACATGTAATTGGCCAACTGAGGTTGACTTTTAAATTCCAGTACAAATCCTTAAAATTCATTGGCTGTTACATTATTTATTTGACCACTTTTGACTCCACTGACTAACGATCGCTGTCGAAAGTGGAGTGTTTTCCGTCAAAACACGCCGTTAATCTAAATGTGGGCATTGCGAGTAGTGATAACTAATTAAGAGTGGGGATTCCTATTGGATTTCGTGAAGGCAAGGGGACCAAAGGTATGCTAAAGTTGATAGTGATGCAGTAACCAATCAAATTCTGATGGCCCTATCCTTCTTTGGGTTAAGTCACTCATTTAATTTACTCCTAGTGGGTTACATTATAGAGCTGCTTACTGGCTTTTCTATGAATGAAAATGGACCAGTTTGAGGTGATATCTTTAAGTCCAAATGCTGGACCAGGACTTGAATCCATCTACTAGCTCATTCTTAAATGTTTTATAAGAATATTGGGTTCTCGAAGGCTCTTGTCCACCTTTCATGACAACAGCCCTGATCCTAATAAGTCACATTTCATGTTGCACATCCAATCATGGAGGTTGCAAACCATCCATGAACATATAAATTATCAGTGTAATTCTCACTCCATTCAATTGAATTCTTTTATTCTTTAATCCAACTTTTCAAACATACCATATCTTCAAATCAGTTATGCACTCAATCTATCAAAAATTTGTTGATTCATGTGTTAATATGATAATATATTTATGATATATTTAATTTAAAATATTTTTGGTTTATGTCCTATAGTAAATCGGTTACATTATAGTTTAGTGACAATTATTTAAAGACATTCTTTATCTTGTACATGTTTAGATGTATATGATAAAGTCTATGAGATAATTATACATTGCAAATAAATTTATAATGAGATGAAAATATGAAATTCACATTGTATTTATGTATTATCTCTAAATTGTTCCTAGTCATTGTTATATTAAGACTGAGCATTAATAAAACGTAAAAAGACTAGCACTCATTTTTCTTTCCCTTGTAAAATAAGTAGTTGATTTCATAGATTAAAGTATAAAGATACTTAAACAAACACGTCGGTGCTTGTCAGATAACAAGTTTAATGAACTAACCCAATATGAGAAATTCATTTAGAATATTACTTGTATATCTATGAAAATTTTCATTGTGATGATTATATAAGAGATCTTTGACTCGAGATCTTCAAAGTTATCTTGTATAGGGATTGCTATATTTTGATACTACTTATGACATATTCTAATCAAGGGTAGTTCAGTCGATAGGTATTGGATGTAATATGAACTATATAGAGGTAGTTGAGTGATCAAGATATAATTCATCACCCTAAAGTAATTAGGGAGAAGGTTCTATTTTTTTTCTTAATATTCATTCAAAAGATCTTTGGCCAAGGTATAATGACATTTCGTAAATAATTTACAAATATCATTAATTGAATTAATAGTTAACGACAGAAAACTAATATGATTGAACTTAAAATAGTGTAGATATTAATTTCATATTTTATGTCTAATCGAAACATTATATGATGAAAAAATTGAATTATACAGAAAAATCATGCACAGAAAGGTTAGTCAAAATCACTTTGAAATTCCTAAATATTTGGGTGGTCATAATGTGTTGCTAGATGTCATTTTTGATCTATGATTTAAATTGTTTAATTGGATAATTAAAGATAAATTGAAAGAAGTTTTAATTTATCTAATTCTAATTCTAATTATGAATTATAATTATAATTTGTAATTATTGTCAATATTTAGGAATCTAATGGGTCTCACATAAAGAACAGATTGAAGAGAACAAAGATATTTTAACCAAGTTGGACTTGATTGTAAAGTTTAAGAAACTTTATGGTTGAATGTGAGATATTCAATATATAAGGATTAATATGAGATATTATATCATATTTGGGCATAATTAGTATTTAATTATAATTATTTGTATTTCTAATTAAATTATAATTGAAATTTGAATTTAATTTCAATTAAATTACTAAAATGTTCCAAACTTATTATAAATAGGCTTAAGCTCTTATAGAGCTAGCATTTTCTGCTTAATTCTCTCAATAAGAGTTATAGAGTTCACTCAACCTATTCTATGGATACCATTAGAGGTCAGATACTTGTGCCCCTATGGTGGTTGAGATAGATTGATATCATAAACGGTTTGAGGGATACGACAAGAATGTGATTTAGCTTTGGAATATGGGACGAATTAAGATTCATGTTTTATTATGATTTATGTGTTAATCATTTTATTGAATTAAAGTGATCTTAGTTTTTGGAAAATCAAAATACAAAAAACTTTTGTAATTATTCAGCTATAGTTGGGATTAGATCTCATCTGAATTTTCTAACAGTGATATCATAGCAGACCTTAATTCTAGAATTTAATTAAATTGTTTGATTATTATTGATTTTAACTTTTGGAATTGAAATTAAAGCCTTAAAAATCAGATTTAGATTTGATTAATTTTAATCTAAAAAGGTTATATTAAAATTTCATAGAACTTTAAATCTAATTCAATTTAGAATTAAAATGTCAAAATGATTAATAATTGTTTAAGAGTTAAACAATATATTACACAATACATGAATAAGAAACTCAGAAACTGAGAATAAGATTAGAAACCTAGAAAATTGTGGCTGGTGAAAAGACCATGTTCATGGTGTGTAAAATCTGGAAATTAGAAACTTTGTTGTTTGTGGATTGTTGTTAGATCATTTCCTACTAGTAAGCTTATCACCTTATTAATATAAGGCCAGCTAGTCCACAATGGCGAGGAAGGTCATTATCTAAGCAAACATTCCAAAAGGGCCTTCAATAATTTGAGTTTCATGAATTTTTTGGAAGTTATCTTTGTTCGTGCTAGGCACTTTTCAGCATTCATCAACGTAGGAAGGCCCACCGAGCGAAGCAGCCCTTTGGGAACTAGAAGTGGACACAACCATCCGAAGGGAGGTTTAACATGGTGGAACCTGGGATTGGTTCAAAAAGCTGGGTTTTGTGTTTTTGTTTGCTTGTTATGCCAATGGTGGATGGATGGTTTGTGTCGTGTGGAGGCTACTGCAAGGGCATCTCGCTGCAGCTTCTTGGTCAGGGTGGCTCCATTGGACAGCTGTTGGATCCCGATCTTTTAGTGAAATTTAGAAATATAAAAAGTATGAAATAAGTATGTTTGTATAGGAATAATGTGATAGATGC
>JAOSBL010000212.1:23345107-23356333 GCA_027568915.1 Erythroxylum roraimae
TAACGAAAAAGATAACACAATTCAACCCCCCTTCTTGTGTATTGATTATCATTGTACTTACGTGTGATTCACTTCAATTTTAACATATGAGCATGGTATTTTATGTATGAATGTCTAGTATAGTTTATATTGATGCATGGTATCTTAATATTTATGTAATTTTATTCTCATTTTGAGGTGAATACGTGACTTATCTATTATAAGAGGTAGTATTTTTGTACATAAACATAGTATTGGATGTACGGAAGTTTGGTACATTATTAATTAAGCCATATATTTTTTTTACTTGGTGATGGTATTACCAATTCAATTTGAATGTATCATTACATGCTATAGGTGACAGATGGTAAGTGGTAGGCATTTTTTTTACAAGTAAGAATATTGTTTTACGTATTAATTCCTGGTATAATTTGTATTTACACATGACACATTAGTTTGCAAAAAAATGTTGCAAAAAAAGAAAGAGAAATAAGAGAAGATAGAGAAGACACAATATTCCACTTTTTATTTTTGGATAGTTAGATGATAGTATTCTCATAAATATTTTATTGGATGTATGATATTCTGGTATGGTTTTAACTAAGTTATAATATTCTTCATACTTGGTGATGGTATTATCATTTTAAGATGAACATGTCACTCATTTTTTGAGATGTATTATGATTTTTTTATACATAAACAAGATATTTTATGTTTAGAGTTTTGGTATAGTGTTTATTAGGGCATGGTATTCTTCGTACTTGTTGATGGTATTTTCATATCCTCTATGACTTGCCAATAAAGTTTTCTAAGATTCATCTAAACTCATTTATCAATGAACAATTTCTCAAACCCAATCATAAAATTAAACAAAACGCAAGTTAGTGCTTCATCTTTGTCATTTATCATTGTCAGCAGAAGCATTTACCATCCAATAGAAATAATGGTGGTATTGTTTAATTTCAGTATAAATGGAATTGCAAACATATTAGATTTGGTCAAATAAAAGATGTTATTATTTTAGAATGTTGTCATCTTAAGTGCAAAGAAGCCTAAATTCTTTTTTTTAAATTGATGATAAAATAATAACGACATTAGTATAAATAACTTGTTTAAAATTATGTTTCTTTATCAAAATCAAAGTAACATACTTTAACCAAAAAAGGAGAGAAATAAACACTTCATCAATTATATTTAGTAGTTAATAATTTTTAAGAAAATATATAATACGATAAAAAAGAAGAAGAAGAAGAAGAAGAAGAAAACATTGTAATTTTACAATTATATCCTTACAAAAGTTAGATTACTCAAGCCAATTTCATGCTACAACACAAGCTATAAAATCATCTCCAAGATTATTGTTAGCAAGCTTAAAATTTCTCTAAAAAATCTTATAGATCCTAATTAAGAAGCTTTTATATAAGAAAGATCAACCAGTGACAATATTTTGCTTATACAGGAACTTATGAAAGACTATAACAATAAAAAGCCTATAAGCAGTTGTGATTTAAAGATTGATTTCTTCAAAGCCTTTGACACTGTCAATTGGAGCTTCATTTTGGATTGTTTAAAAGCCTTTTATTTCCCTACCATTTTTGTAGAATGGATTAAAGTTTAGATAACACCCACCTTTTTTACATCATTTTATTGAATGGAGCACCAACCAAAGTCTTCAAAGGAACCAAAGATATTAGACAAGGGGATCCTTCTTCCCTTATCTACTTACCTTAGTTATGGAAGTTTTGACTAGGATGATTATCCATTACACATCGAGGGACTTCAAGTTTCTTTATCACCACAAATGTGATATCTTGAAGGTCAATAACCTCACATTTATAAATGATGTGATAACATTTTTTGGAATTGACCCTAACTTAATCAAGCTACTAATGAGAGTTCTTAATAAATTTTCTAAGGTATTAGGATTGAAGGTGAACATGAGTAAAAGCTGCTTGTATATCTCTTCTAACATGCAAAATGTGGAACTTCTAAGCAATATAACAGGGACAGAAAATCATTTTGCCCCTTTTAAGCACCTTAGGATACCTATAACCAACGAAAAACCAAATTTTGTGGAGTGTATGCCTCTTCTAAAGAAGTTTAAAGACAAGATCAAGAACTGGCAAAATGGTTTCTTATCTGCTACTGGGAGACTTTAACTTATCTCTTCAGTGTTAAGGAACCTGAGTATCTATTGGTGTGATCACCTTTTTATGCCTAAGAAGCTGACTAAAGAAATTAAGAAATGCATTAAGAACTTCCTATGGTCTAGTAAGGTTAAAGATTCTAAAAGTGCAAAAGTTAGATGGAATGACTTATGCTTAACTAAATAGGAAGGTGGCGTTGGAATTATTCTTATCCAACTTATGCAGTATGTTCTTCTCAAAGGTACTAACTGATAGAAAATCCCTCTAGTTAAAAAGGATAAATGAATATTACCTTAAAGATGCTCACTTTTGGAAAGTAAAAACAAGTAGGGAACAATCTTGGAGTATAATCCAGACTCTAAGGTTTTGGGACCAAATCTATCCTCACTTTCGAGCTAAAGTGGAGATGTTAAGAGTTGGTTCTAGTATGAAAATTGGACCAACTAAAGCCATCTTTATGTAAGACAAAAACTTTACTATCTTACAACTAGAGTCCTCAAAAAGGCTACGTTAGAATCCATCATCCAAAACAATAGATGGATTTGTATCTTCAGAGAGCTTCTACCTTACTCATCATAATACCTCAATAGAATCCCAATCAATAGAGAGCAAACAAGATAATCTGGTTAGGGAATAGTTCTCATAAATTCTCCAAAGCCTTTTGCTACCAAATCTTTAGATTTCACTCCATTAGTTTTACTTTGTATAGGCTAATATGGGAAATTTCCCTTATCCCCAATGTCTCATTTATTAGTTGGCTAGTGGTTAAGCAAAGATTGAGAACCACAGACAGGTGTTTTGGAAACATTGACCCTTATACTTACTATGGGAAATTCAACTAAAAACCAAAGATCATATGTTTTTTCAATGTAACTATTCTATAATTACATGGTTTAGAGTTTAGCATTTACTTCAGGTGTATGTGGCACCAAGGGAATGGACTGATTTACTTGAGTGGGCTGGGAATATGGCTAAAGCACTAAAACAAGATGGTATCCTATTCAAGACAACCTTCAAATGCTATATTCCCATCTAGAGGGAGCACAATTATAGGCTACATAATGTCGTTTGTAGCTCAACTCAGGAGCTAGATAGAAATTTGCTAGCAAATAAAACTATACAATGGATCAGGAAAATCATATTGGCTTATGGTATATACTCAAAATTGAGTCCAACTATGGAAGCAGATGAAATTTACAAGGGAAGTTTATAGAAATTACATATTCACATTCACTGAATGGGCTGGTACTATGAAATCAGTCATGCATGAGGTGATAACGAAACTTAAGATGGAATCAAGTTACTTGTTCTATAAAAATTGAGCTAAGTAAACACCTCTTGGAGATTGCATTGTCTGGAGTTGTCTCCTAGGAGTTAACTGATTACAATTGAGTGCAAGCGAAGCCTACTGATCCAATGATGTCGTGAGTTGCTAAGAGCTAGTCAGGAAGCATATGTGAGTAGGGCTGCATGTAATTAGATATCTGTTGAGGTTCTTTAATCATCGAGTTTGGAAGAAGACTACATGCATGTTCAACAACTAATGTTTTAAAATCAGAACCGATTTCACCAATTTGATATCGAAAACTTTGAATTAGCTAGCTTTCAATTCATTTTTCAATTTTATGGTTTGATTTAATTTAATAATTTTTGTTGTTAAAAATCGATCAGTTTATTAATTAATTGGCCAATTTCTGTAAATTAATCAATTTTTATAAACAAAAATAAACTAATTAATTTTTATTTAACAATCTTTTTTAAGTAAACTTTAAAATTTTCAATAAGGAAAATCTTTTTTAATCAATTTTTAAAATTTTTGATATTATTCAATCTTTAACTGATTTTATGATAGTCTAAGTTAAACCTTAAAAATCTTGTCTTACCGATTTAAATTTCGGTTCGGTTATGAAAACATTATTAGCAATTGTTCTCTTCCATTTGTTAAGATGATAATTTAATATATCGTGATGTCAAGTTTTTGTTGGTGCATGTAAGTTTGCGATGGTTTCACAAATCAGAGGATGTAATCTGAATTTCGATACCCATTCCAATAGGATTTTTATCTTTTGAAAAAAAAAGGGTAAATTACTCCTTGACCTTTTATATTTCTATTCTAATATAATTAATTTTGCCTAGGAGACGAGTAATTAGCTATAGTTAATCACGAATGGTCGGTCGTATAGTCTTACCCAATTAGAAATTAGGGAATAAGGCTATAAGTTTCTAAATGATGGAAACATAAAATTCATTATGCCCTGTTTAGAACCAAAATCATGTGATCATGTTAAACCCTAGATTATGGTGTGTCTGAATTATCATGTTGAAATCAAATAGCTCCAGTTGCCCAATCGACGCTTAACACTTAGCCTTCACCGTCCATCTCTTTCGGGAATCACCGCCAAGTGCGAATGAAGATTAGCGTTCAACAGATTATGAAATGAACGGTTGATACTTTGCCTCAGATCCAGATCCAACGCTTTCTGAGTTTAAAGCTTTAGTAAATTAAAATTATCCAACAGACTGAAATGATGACTTTCATACTACTAGAAAACCCTCTTAAACACTTCAGATAACCCCAAAATTACTCTTTTTTCTCTACGCATAACAATCTTCAAAGAAAGAATAGGAATTTTATGAGGCACAGCCTTCATGTTCATGCAGTGTTACCAGCCAATCAATTCCCCAAAAGGGAAGGAACAAACAAACAAACAAACAAACAAACCAAATCAAGTAGAAATAATTACATGCTGAACAAATACCAGAATTAATAAAAGAACACAGAATATTGGAACCAGAATAATGTTTGATCCTTCAACTCATAATAAGACTATTTGATCCAATGGGGTGTTTGTGTTTCAGCAGAATTCTTAGCTGAGCCTTTTGGCACTCCAGTTTTGCACCCCAAGGCCTGTTTCTGGATCCCACTGCTCGAATCACTCTTGGGAATTCAACGAACCCTTTGATCCCTCGCCTTATGTGAGGATTCTCGGGCTCTGGCGACGCTCTTCGATGAGCTGCTATCGATGAAGCACCGCTAAAATTATCGCCTAGGGATGGATATTTTTCTCTTAGCGTCGCCTTTGTCGATTCTCTTAGATCAATGCCACTATTATCGTCACAGGATCTTTCGGTAAAAGAAAACTTGGTCAACTTTCCAGGAAGATTACTAGAAGCGTTAGTTCCAAGTTCGAGCATTTTATGATCTTCGTCTTCTTGACTTATCTGTTCCATCCTCCATGTTGGCGACTTCCCGAAAGCTCTCTGTTTATTACCTTCCAGTTCTAACTGTAACAACTTCTCTTCGAAAAGAATCTTTGCCTCTGCCAACTTTATTTGCACTCTTTCTTCTCTGAAAACTTCAGCCATCCTTAACATCTTTCTCTCCTCATCCATTTCTTTCTTAATGTTCTCGATTTCCATTTTATCAGATGAAATTTCTCTAGCAAGCTGTTCGCAAACTTTCTCAAGTGCTCGTCGCCCTCTCCTCTCTTCTGCAATTTCTTTGGCCAATCTCTTGTTTATAATATCCGCTTTCCTTCGTGCCTTGCGCTCATATTCAAGCTCAGCTTTCAAATCCTTGATCTGGGTTCTTGCAATGTCTAGCTCATTCTCCATTTCAGGCCCACAGAAAGTCAGATCCCGGTAGGAAGCTGCAAGCTTTCGAGTTGAGGTAGGAAGGTGCTGATTATGAAGATTAAGCTTGTTACTTTGGTAATGTTGATGGAGCTGACGCTCAAAATTATAAAATGGATTCTCGTACAATTTCCAGCTAGGGAGAGTGGTGGAGAGCTCTGAGGGGATAGATTCATTCATGGGATTATCTGGGCTACTGATCATCATCACTGTCACTTCCCCCATGCTTTTTTCTTCCGTTGCTTTCTTTTCTTGGTAGCTTTTTCTAGCCTTTCTTGATCTCTCCTAGTGGGGATTTTCCATCCATCAATTGTGGTAGGCCCGCAACCGGTTGATCTTTCAATTAACAATGGTCTGAAGATAAGTGGGATCGTGAAAAAGGCAAAGATGGATCACATGCACCTCCTATTCATTAATTACTACTTACTTCTACTACATCCCCATCTAAAGTCTACGGTCTCGTCACTTCTTTTTTTTTATAAATTATTTTTAAATTCAGTTCACTTCTCCCCTCTCTCTCTCTCTCTCTCTTATATACGTGCTGGGAGAGGCTCGTAATGTCGAGTTAGGATCTTTGTCTAATATTATTCTGTCATATTCTGTCTATTAAATCTCAGCCATTTTTTTATGGGAGCCCTTTATTTATTTATGTAGATCCTGTATAAAAAATGATTTAGATTTAAATGGACAGAATAATACTGGACAGAGATCCAAACTCCATAATGTCTGCCACGCTTTTTCCACCAGTCTATCGGTCTTTAATTCTTTATACTATTCAAGTTTCCTTTTTTTGAGTAAACCACCGGTATCCGAACGTATTGAGCCGACTAATCCGATTCGGGACGTAGTCACAGTTAAAACTTCTTGCCTCTCCTTACAGGTGTGTTTAGTGGGGATCGAACTCGAAAATTTTTCCCACAAGCTTAGCCTGCACAGCCCACTAAGCAGCAACCCGTTGGTCTATTCAAGTTCTTGAACATCGGCATAATGCAAGCCCCACTCGGCAATTACTCGATGACCGTGCAATGTCAGAGCAGATATGAAGTTAGTTAATTGCATAACCCATTGAGTGGAGAGTTTTCAGGTGTACAAATTATAATCTTGAATTGGGTTCCAAGATGTTCGCCAACATTTAGACTCAGACCTGTAAAAATTGGTGAAGATTCTAATGTCAAGGCCTAAACGATTCTTGTAGGGAGAACTGGACAAATTTGCGGGTTCTCTATTATCCAATGATGAAACCCAAAAGCTTTAGTGAACAATCATATCAGAACTGGTCTTAATGAACTTTTTACCATCCTACTTCAAATCAAATCAAATCTCTCTTCTTCTTTCAACTGTAGCAGAGGAAGAACATGATGGTCTTAAAATAATCACCCATTCATTTCTATAGGGCCCAAGTGCAGGGGAAGCCTTCAATTGTAGTTTTCATTGTCGTAATGTATTGCAATTTGCAACAGGACATTTTTTGATTTATACCTGTAGTAGGAAAAAGAAAAATCTGTACTTTATATCTGTGGTTTAACAAAGCCTGATTCGAGGTCAAAGGAAAGATTATGACAAGCCAAGCATAAGGACCCAAAATACAATAAAGTAAAAGCTTGAATGTAGGATGATACAAGGGTTACGATTGACTTGAGAAGGCAAGTTCAGATAAGAAGTCCCAATTTCAGGGATTTTAACAAAAGCAATGTGGACAAAAAACTCAATTACCCAAAGCAATATAATGTGGTTCCGATCATTGATTTATACCGCAAATAATTATTCTTCAATTGATTTGTTGATCGAATAAATTAAAAAATTGGGTGGAAAGAAATCTATAATAAGCTCTTCAAATTTAATGGGTCTGGCTGAAATAGAACACATTTTTATACTTTTATTTGAAACCACATGCAAGTAAGGTTATTGTCGAGTCAAGGCATCTAAAGCCTTAAAAATTGATCTTCCACAGGCACTTTTACACTTATATTTAACAATTGGCAACATTTGAGTAATCATTCAAGCATATACTGTTGGAAACAGCAACACGTGAGCTTGCCTTCCCCTTTCCAGTTTCTCGATTGACAGATGACAGTACCTCCTTCTGCTTGACTAGAGCACTGGCCAGTCCTAAGCAAGGGCCCTCGCTGAGGGCTCATGCTTATGAATAACCTATTAATTATAAGTTGTTTTATTACAAAAGTAGGTATGAAAAGAGTTACCATTTTTTTTAAATTTAAAGGAATTTATTTAATCACCAAACATCAATCTCAATTTAATTAAAAACATAGCTTGGTCTGTCAGCATAGATACATGAGCTTCTTTTTGAAAGATAAAATAACAATGAAAGTGGACATACGAAATGAAATAGCTATTGCTAAATGTCAAAATTCACATTTTTCTCCTTGAAATTTAACAAGAGAAGGCCTTAAATTCAAGAATTTTGCATTATCCTTACCTTCTTCAACACTATTTCCATCTAGGTAAGAAACATATCTCATATGTTCTCTCAATATCATTTTTCTTATTTTTTACTTTGAATTTGCTATTTTGTCAAGAGCTCTTTAAATTTAGAGATTAGGTAAAAAAATTGAAATTTAATTATGAATATGATAGCATTTTCAATCTAGGTAGAATTTTCTATTTTTGAATTGCAACACAGATTAAATTTTAGATATAATTTATTTCTCATTCATTTTCTGTTTCAATTGTAGTTTATCTGAATAAATTAAAATATGTCATTTTTTTTGAACTCAAACAAAGGAAGCTTCATTAAGAACCATTGTCAACAGCTAAGGTTGAAGAAATACAAGTAGAGAATGATAAATCCCAATAAACAAGACCTGCATAGAACTAGAATTTCTCGCAAGGGAGTGAGCTGCACAGTTCGCAGATCTTTTACAAAAACTAAAATGAATATCATTAATAGAATTACAAAGAAATAAGCAATCATTAATAATCAAATCAACTTCGAACCGATTGCGACAATTTGAAAGAAGACTCTGAATAACCAATTGCGAATCTGATTCAATAATAACAGAGTATAAGTTTTGCTTTTTTACCCAGCTTAATGCCTCACGGATACCCATAGCTTCTACTGTAGACGGATCCAAAACCCTGGAAAGATATTACTATCAGCAGCTACACAATCGCCATTACTATTGCGAACAACAAAACCAGTACCAGTCTTCCTAGATTCTTTGAAAATAGCAACATCTGTGTTGATTTTAAGGTAGCCATCTGGTGGTTTTTGCCACACAATAGGGGTAGAATGGGCATGGTTTAAAGCTGCAGGTTGGCGTCTCCTAGCAGTAGTCCAATTCATCAACATCAAGCGGGCAAGAAAAAGAATAGCTTGAGCTGTATGCTGAAGTCCATGCCAAACCAAATCATTCTTGTTCTTCCACAAACCCTAACAAATGGAGATAGCCAAACACAGATCATCACCAGTATAATTATGTGCGACAAAAGAAAACCAAGCAGGTATCTCAACAGAGATGGAATGAAATAAACCCAATTGAGAATGTGACCACACCTCCTTAGCACAACAGCACTCAAGTAAAACATGAGAAACAAATTCCGGCCCAATACCACAAATAGGACACAAAGGCAAAGTATCCACACCTTTATGAACAAGAAGAGCACGAATCGGTAAGCAAGCATTTAGCGACGCCAAAAGAAATTTTTCATCTTAGCAGGAATGTTCAAAGACCAAAATTTCTTCCAAAAAGGAGAGGGAAGAACCTGATTCAAACATTGAGGGATGGCATGAATAAATCGGTAGGCGCTTTTAACCGAATATATCCCTTTCCTATCAAAGACCCAAAACCAATCATCAATACTTCATTGGAAGCTCAAAGGAATTTGGAGAATTAAATCTTTATCTCGCTCATTAATTAAAACTAAGATTAATGACAAATTCCATCATTTAAGGTCATGAAGAATCAAATCAGAAACTCGAAGATTTAGCCAAGAATCATCAAGAGTCGAAGTGACATAAGGATTCTCCTCATCTGGCAGCCAAGGGTCAGAACAAACTCTAATTGTGCTGTCATTTCATACGCATTTCCTACATCCTTTTTTAACAAAATCAATGCTTGAAAAAATACTGCTCCAAGTATAGTTAGGATTAGTACCTCTTTTAGCATCCCATATTGTGCTTTAAGGATAGTAGCGAGCCTTAAGAACTCTGGCAACCAACGAGGAATTATCAGACAACAACCTCTAGCACTGTTTCCCAAGCAAAGCCATATTAAAATAATGAAAAGTCCTAAAACCCATGCCCCCTAGATGTTTCGGCCAACACATTTTCTCCCACGTCATCCAAGGAATGCCTTGCTTTTGTCTTAAATTCGTACCCCACTAAAATGAGTTAAGCACCATCTCAACCTTCTTGCAAACACCCACCGGCAATGTAAAAATAGTCATAGCATAGTTAGGAAGAGACTAAGCAACAGATTTCAGAACTTCTTTGCCAGCCCGAGAAAGAAAAGTCCTATTCCATCCTTGCACTCGCTTCCACAACATCTTCTTAACAAAATAGAAAATTTCCTTCTTGTCCCTCCCAATAAACGAAGGTAAACCCAAATAAGCAGCTTCCATAGATCCTAATTCAATAGAAAGACAAGAAGAAATTACATTCCTCTGATGGTTTGAAGTATTGGAACTGAATCTAATAGAAGACTTGTTGAAATTTACAAGCTGACCCGAATCCAATTCATAAGTATGTAGAATATCCTTGATAGCTTCAACCTCCCGAAGATTAGCAAAGAAGAAAATATAGCTATCATCAGCAAAGAAAAGATGTGAGACAGAAGGGGCACCTGCAGCAACCTTACACCCATGAATAGTTCCTCGACTTTCATATGATCGGATCATAGATGATAGCCCCTCCACACATAATATAAACAAACAAGGAGAGAGAGGATAACTTATCTTTATGAATCACATAATAAACAGTAGAACAAACATATAATTTGACTAATCTAACCTATTACATATGGAATCGCAAATGGATTAGCACTTCTTCCAAATAATGCCACTCAATTCTATCATACGCCTTGCTTATATCATGCTTAAGAACAACTTTACCTTCAGCCCCCCTGAGTCTTCCTTTTAAGAAAATGGTTAATCTCATAAGCCACAAGGAAATTATCAGATATCAGTCTATTTGGAACAAAAGCACTTTGGTTTTTGGAGATCAAACCAGGGAGGATTTCCTTCAATCTATTGGTAGTCATCTTCGTTATTACTTTATACAGAGTGTTGCATAAAGCAATTGGCCTCAAATCTGCCAAAGTCTCTAGCGAACTCTTCTTTAGGATTAAAATAATGGCTGTCTTATTCAATTCTTCAGGTAGATAACAACTATGAAGAAAATCAAGGCAGTACCGAATTTGTTGGACCCCGATACTTTTCCTTGGAAATTAGAATTTATTAAATGAAATTTGATGAGGAATTTAGGTATGGTTCCTAGTGATAAATGAAA
>JAOSBL010000212.1:23390354-23405022 GCA_027568915.1 Erythroxylum roraimae
TAAACTATGGGAACTATGACTAACAAATATCCAATAAGTCATAGGTTTCTTCCTCTATCATCTCCACACATATAATACCTACGTGCTTAATATACTCACTTGTGTATGATGATGGATCACCATATAGGTACTAACAATAACAATTCAATTTAACCTTCTTGGACTTGTACAAAAATCACTATCATTCATCTCATCTTCCCAGCTAAAACACCGACGCATACTCAATGAACGTATACATTTTCCAGCTTTTAACTTCCAATATAACACATATAACCCATTTGTACCTGGAGCATCTTTTATATTTCATTTCAAATCCAAGAATTCTTCATTTCTTTACACATAATTAATGACCAACAATTTTTCATTTAATAGAAAGGTTCAGGGTCCAACATCCTCTTAGGAAGCTTAATATCCTTGTCACTCCTCAAAGTTATAGTAATGACGTTGGGTTTACCTCAGGTTGAGATGACAACTTTCCTATACTTTGTGACTCTAGACAGTTGATCGCCCCTACTATCTGACCCATTTTGTCTTCAAAGTTCTATATGCTCGATTTTACCTCTTGAAATTTAGATATGGTCTCCTGCTAAAACTGTTGTACACCCTGTTGTAATTGAATATTATTAGTAGAAATAGTCTTGACCAAGTCTTCCAGAGATGTGCCTGAATTAGAAGAGGAGGTTTGTGGCCTTGGCTGGAATTCTTGTGCTCCTTGTGGCCTATTCTAGGAGTAATTATGCTACATATTCCCCTGTAATTCAAGTTGGGACGATCCCTTTAGCTTGGGTTATACATCTAGGAGTACGGGTTGTAATAGTTAAGAAAATTCCCTCCTAAAGCATTCATGCATTCCATACTTCCCTCTTGTAATGTTGGACACTTATCACTCGAATAGCTTGTGTTTGCATATTCCCTAAGCCTTTACCTATGCCTATTTGACTACAAGTTGTCTAAAAAAAGACATTAGCTTATGTAAATGATGTTTGATGGATGAATTACTTACCTCATTTACGAAGCGAACATCATTACGAGTTCTAAATTGTTGAGTATTAGTGGCCATTCGCTCAATTAAAATATGAGCCTCTATAGGAGTCTTTTCACATAATGCTCCACCACTCGATGCATTGACCAAACTCCTCTCCATAGTTAACAATCCTTTGTAGAAATACTAGATAAGGAGTTGTTTAGGTATGCTGTGATGGGGGTAGTTGACACACAACTTCTTAAAACGCTCCCAGTACTCGTATAGGGACTCTATGTTATATTGCTTTAAGTCATATATCTCCTTTTATATACTTGTTGTCTTCAATACTAGAAAATATTTTTCCAAAACTAGCCTCTTGATCTCTATCTAAGTTTTCACACTCCCAATAGGTAGATTAAATAACCAATCCTTTGCTACATCTTTCAATAAGAATGGGAAAGACTCAATATGATTGCTCGTTTGTCACCCCTGGAGGCTTTGTCAACCCTGGAGTCGTTTGTCACCCCTGGAGGCTTTGTCAACCCTAGAGGCTTCATACTCAGACATGCCATAATGAGTTCCTTAAGATTCTTATGCACATCCTCACCTATAAGATAGTGAAAATTAGGCAGCAAATGTATTAATATAGACTTAAGTTCAAAAGTAATATGCTCAGCAAAATTAGGAAATGTAAGGCATAAGGGTCTTTGGGTTAAGTCTGGTGCAGCGAACTCCCTTAGTATTATTAGGTTTCCATTATTTCTTCAAATTTGAGTTCTTGTTCTACTTCTAGAGTTGTTCTTACTTCCCTATGTAACCTTTGCAATGTCCTTTCAATCTTTGAATGAAATAGTACAAGTTCTCTATAAAGAGATCTGGCCAATACCATACACCAATAATAACAAACGTGTAAAGATTAAAAAACTAACCAAAAGAAACAATTATAAATAGATATATACATAAAACACCAATTAAAATAAAAAAGAAAACTAAAGCATCACAGTCCCTAACAATGGCTCCAAAATTTGACAATGTATGTCTAGTGCACCGCAAAATTTACTAATTTTATGCACTAAAAATTTATAGTTGTGGTGAGTCAGGATCGTATCCACAGGGAATGTTTACCTAATTTTTGTAATGAAAATAATTAATGTTAAGGAAATAAAAAGTAGTGTTGTGTTGATGCGATTTTAAAAAATAAACTTAAACTAATGAGAGCAAACTATAGAAAACTATCAAAAGTAATAAAAGTTTTGAATATATGTAAAATTCGGTTCTTGGGTCAATGTCAACCTAGACACGATTAAACATATCTCATTGTTATAATGCTTACACACCTCTCCTAGAACTATTGATTGTAGACTAACAACAAGTTCTGCTAATCCTGATTTTCCCTTAGGTCTTGTATAATTAAAACGAGCTCTTTAATTAAACTTAACTACTGAATAACCTAGAACATACACTCTAGATTTAACTGGGTAGTTGCATAATGAATGGAAAGTGGATCAATATGGGCAGTAACCTCACAAGCTTAGGTTATCTAACCTCAATTATATTGTTCCTAATGATTCAAGTTCATTAGTATCTACAAACGAGTCTCAATCATAATGATTACAAATTATATTAAAGATTCTAGAAATGGGTTTGCAATAAAACAATCCAATGAATGCATACAGATCATCTTTACATAATACCCAACTCAATAAATAAAGACCAACAATAATAATCCATAAAGACAAAGATTCAACATTAAATGATGGAAAGATATGCTTAATCATGACTCTAGGCATCGATTTCACCTCCGAACCAGTGTTGAGAAGCTTAACCTTCCATGGCCTCCATAGGTCTATAAAAATATAGCTCTCTGTCGTTCCCAAAACCCCAAAATGATATCTATTAGTTTCTGTCGTCACAACATTGTATTTATACTAAAAACTAGGTTTTCAGGGTGCCAAATCATAAAAGTCATAGGCGTGACTTGATGACTCACGACCGTGAAAGGCCTCATTGAGGCTCACAGCCTTGGGCTTTCCTTGCATGGGTGTGAGATGAGTGTCACGCCCATGACTTAATTTTCATGGGCATGAGATGAGAGTTACGGCCATGACTTAAAAGTCATGGTCGTGACTTGATGGTGAGATTCATACTCTTCATTTTATGCATTTTCTTATTCCTCTCTACTCTAATCCTTCTCCTTATAATTCCATGAAGAAAATTGAGTGTAAATCTCAAGAAGACGGCTCAACGAGTGTGCTTTCAACTCACTTTAGCTATTATGCTTCAAATTGTACCTAAAACCAAATATGAATTAAAATGAATGTCTTAAGCATTTTAAAGCATTAATCACTAAGTGTCATGGATTAAATGTATCAAAAATTAAGCACAATTCATTATACTACATATTTTATTTCTAATTATTTATCATTATTTTTAATTAAATAGTTTATTCATGAAGTAATTTCAATTCAAACTCTCCATATCTGTATACCTTTTGAGATTTAGTTATTTGAGTAGGTAAAATAGGGTGTCTAACACTTTCACAAGTTAACAAATTGACCTCGAGTTATTTTTCTTTTCCAGATTAGTTCCTTAACTTATGTTTTTTCTATTTTTCCTGTTAATAAACGGGTGTCATCTTTATTAATAAAAGTGATATTACTCTATAATTTCTATAATTTCTTTCTGTCCATATTGAGTATATCTAGCAATTAAAAGTGATTTCTTTTATAAGATTAAATGAAAACAAATTTCAATAAATTTATCTTTTTACTTACTATAATTTAGAAAACTCTAAATTCAATTAGCAAATGTTAATTATAAATTAATTTTCCTTAATTAGAAAATTAGTTTCTACTTTCAAAATAAAATAAAACACTTCACGTTTAATTAATAAAGTCATTTACATTTTTTATTTAGAGATTAATTTCTTAATTAATTAGAAAATTGTTCCTTAATAAATTTAAAAACTATTTCAAAATTTTAAAGAAAGCTCATTTTTCTCAATTAATAAATGAAAATAGTTTTCCAATTTTAATCAAGAACAATAAATTTTCTAATAAATAAAGAAACATATTATTTATAAATAAAGAAATATTTTCAAAATAAATATAATAATAATGATTCTCTAAGAAAATAAAATAATAAATTTAATTTATCTCAATCAAATTTAAACAAATACATTTTAATTAAGAAAAAAACATTCTTAATTACTTAAGATAACATTTTTCTTAATAATAAAGGGGTCCAATTAATTAATTTCAATCTAATTATTTTTAATTTTAGAAATAACTTTTCTAAAATTTAAATATAGGGATCAAATTAAGTATTAATCTTAATAACATTAAGAAAATAATTGATTTGGTTTTGGAATTGATTCTAAATTTTAAAGCAATTTTAAAATTCTTGTTTGGTATAAAATTTAAATTAGTCAAGAGAGGAATACATTATTCCATACTTGAAATAACTTTATTAAATTTTTAGGATTGCATTAATCCCAAAGTGAAACAAACTACTCTTATTCTAGTATGGGACGTAGAAATCTTTTGCCCAAACATTCTTTATTCTAGGTTGAGAATCCTTTATTCCTAACCTAGAATAACCTAAACTAGTAGCTAAACACCGATATCCTCCTTAATACAACCCTCACTTCTACAAACCCTAGCCGCAAATAATGATGATGCCATCATCAAGCCACTGTTGCCTAAGCCACCTACATGACCATCTTCTCTATTCAACAATTACCTAACTTGCTCTACCTTTATGTGTTAAGCCTAGTGATGATGAAGGAGCAACATAAGAGACAACAAAAAAACTTAAGCAGGACATCGTCTTCTCTAAGCTTTGCATTGGCTACTCATCTGGCAACATCTCCTTCTCGCGACACTTATCACCAATAGCTCCTCCCTCCCTAATAGCATCACATACTTCCACTTTTTCGCTTCAATCCTCCAACTCTAACAATAATTTTAAGCTATAAGATGAGCTACCTCCTTTATCGACCAATGCCATTAAGGAGTAACTTCTTTGGTAGTTGAGGACCATGCCTCCACCTATAATAGGAGTCAACTGCCACCAATCCTCCTTATGCCATAATAGTTACTTTATACGTGCACAAGGAATATTAGCCATTAGCTTCCATATTATTGCCCATAGAATCATAAACATGACAACAACAATACTAAAATCACAAAACTGCCATAAACAAGAAATCCAAAATTACCCATATCTGGCATTTCTTTCTTTCATAATAGATAAGAAAATTGATGGCAAGACTTGGAACAACTAATAAGGTTACTCATTTGTGACTGAAATGTCATGGATTCGAGTTACAAAAATAGGCTCTTCGTAAAATACAAAGGGAAGGCTACCTACAATTGATTACCCTCCCTTAACCTTTGTAACTTGGGGAGTCTTGTGTATTAGGGCATCCCTTATAATATTTAAGAAAAATTCTTTTCATAAGAAAACATAAAGCTAAAGCAATTTTATTGATTTATAGGGAAGTTACTATTTAAACTCTACATCACTGCTTGTTCACTACTTTTAACACATGATTGAGGAGTCAATATAAGGTTTATGGATTTCCAATATAAACCTTTTAGATTCATTAATTTACACTCATATCATTATTCAAATCTAATTTGATTTTATGATTTAGGTTTCATAACTTAAATATGAAAATTTTAGAAAAATTTAGGGTTTGCAATATTGCAATTTCAATTCCATAATTTAATAACAATAATAATAGAATAAACATAAGCAAGTTATAGGATTAAAAGCTGGCTCTAATATCATTATTAGAAAATCAGAGTGACATCCAATCCCATGTGCAGTAAAATAAATATTAAACCTTTTTGTTTGATTTTTTGAAAGCCAAGATCACTTCAATTTTATAACATGTTTAACAAAATAATAAAGCATCATCATCACACCCAGCCTGAAATCCCGCAGTGAAGCGGGGTCTGGGGAGGTCTGATAATACGCAACCTTACCCCTACATAGTAGAGAGGCTGTTTTCGATAAATCCACATGCAAATGTGACAGGTAAAATAATGATGCAGGACACAAAAGCAAAAACAAACTAGTGAGGCTTGCCAGAGAAAAGGAGTGATGCGTCGAGAAGATAATTTAAAGAACAAAGCTTTAATAACAGTGTGAGGTATCAAGGAAGCGTAGTGTCTCAGTTGAAGCGTCAGGTATGCCAACAGGTCTCTTGTCAGGAGGCTCAAGGAAGCTAACGAGGGGACGTGTGCCAGATACCCTACGAAAATGAATAATAGTTTATCAAAAGGCGTGCAAGACGCCGAGCCTCCCCGTCCGAAACAAACTGGCTTGGTTGGGCTGACAAGTGCTACATACAGAGCCTAGAAGAAGATCCCAAGCTAACTTGTTCATCAGCACAGTCAGTTTATGTACAATGATCCGGGGAGTAAAAAAAAGAACTTGCTTATGGCCTCAAAAAATAACCCAGAAGTATAACCACGGGCGTACACAGCACCACTCTAGAAAGAAGAGATCACACTGGGAGGCCAGCAAACATAAGCAACTATATGGCTACAAATAGTAGACTAAAGTGAAAAGACCAAAGACACAGACAAAATACTAATAGAAATTTAGGAAGCATAAGTAAAATTATGCACCTGAATGTCGGTCGTTGTGAGCTACCTCGTGCCATAGATACAGTACTACAACAATAAAGGCCACAATATATATCTATGTATAGCTCTTACCTGTTGAACTGGTAGTGGCCAAATTGTATTGCAACATTCCCCATCGGGTTGATACTGCGGCTGTGGAGATGCAGAAGGTGACTCGGAGCTCTCTCTATTGGCTATGGAGATGCACAAGGTGCCTCGGAGCTCTCTCTATAGAACATAACTTGCCACTCTTTGGACCTTCAATCTCCAAAAAGTTTTCTCCACACGAAGCTTCAACACCAAAATCCTTGCTTTCACTCTCACCTGTACTACTACCAAAATCCTTGCAAATATTTAACGTTAGATAAAAAATCAAATAGCAATAAACCTTCCAAGACAAGTTCGTGTGTGGTCTGTCTACACAAAAACCCAAACCCAACCTATCGAAGAAAACTATGGAAGCAAAAATTTTGCTCAATTAAAAAAGGAAGAAGCAAAGACTCGTGGTTTTAGAGAGATAAACAAGCAGTGAGTTCTCTAAAGAGAAAGATGGGGCAGATCGTGAAGAGGAAGAAGAAAGGGTGGCCATCGAAGGTGGATCTCGCTCGCCGCGAGGCACTTTATAACCCAACGAATGCAGAGTCTGAATGCCGGCGAAGCCTCCGGTAATGAAATGTGAGGCCAAGTGTGGGAAACTAAAAGCTCAAACCAAAAGCGTCTGCCATAATCAGACCTCTCATACTTACCACGAGAAAAATGGAAAAGACTATCAAAGAAGTAGAAAAACCAAAAAAAGAAGGGGGAAATCATAAGCAGAAAGATATTTAAAAAATAAAAATCAAAACTTTCAGGCAGTTGAACTCTGGAGTTGGAAACTTGCAGACATAAGAGAAACCGAGACTAATCTTACCCAATGTCTGCTTCTTGAGCTCAGAAATGTTTGGTTTGATGATTGATAGGCACAACAACGTTTTTGGCAATCAAGACTATTTTCTTATCACTTCCCTCAATTTGCTTATAAAACTTGCTCATCTTAACCACCATAGCCATACACATGTCCGTCCTCTAATAGTATCGACAAAACATATTGAGAGAACTCTATAACTGGTGTAGAGAGGGTTATGTAAGAAGTGTTATCACCCTTAGTAACTAAGCCTATTTATAATAGGTTTAAACCTTTTAATAATTTAAATGAATAAATTGTAATTTTAATTAAAATACAATTGGTCCCAAATAAGATTCAATATATTGATCTTTATTTATTAAATATCTCATATTTAATCATGAAGTTTCTCAAATTACAATCAAGTCTAATTTAATTAAAACACATTTAACTCTCTTGAACCCATTGTTTGCGTAACCCATTAGGTTCCTAACAATATTGGTAATGAATATAAGTTATATCCCTAACCCATATATAGGATTAGACAATTAAAAGTCTTTAATTCATCTTTAGTTCTATAATTAAATAATTCATATCCATATATCAAGATTATTATCTAAAAATGTATCATGATTGCGCAAATATTTAGGAATATCAAAATGGTTTTGACTAATCTTTTCATGCATATTTTTCCATATAAAACTTTGTAAAATATTTTACAAATATCATTAATAAAATCAATTACAAATGGTAGATAACTAATATGATTAGATTCTAATAAAGTACCTATTAATTTTATGCTTTATGTCTAATCACAAAATGTTAAAATTAGTCATATAACGTAGAATTAATGTCTATTATATTTAAATCCAATTGTGAAACTTCTTTATCACTAGTAATTAATGACATTTGTAAACTATTTTACCTTGGTCAAGGATTTTCCGAACTAATACTAATCAAGAATAACGAAATATTCTCCCTAATCACTTTAGGGTGATAAATCTTAATTGATCTAACTACAAATATATAGTTTAAGCTATATCCAATAACTGCCTACTGAGCTACTCTTGACTAGAATAGGCCATAAGTAGTATCAAAGTATAGCAATATGATAAATGCTTGATTGATTATATATTTATTCCCTAATGTTTAGTGGTTAATGTTGTGTTGCATCTAAGATACTTAATTTGGTTCATATTTTGGTTTAGGTATAAGTTAGGGAACGACAACCAAAATGAGTTAAATTCACATCCTTGGTGTTCTTATATTGATGTTGAATCTTATTTGATTCAGAGTAAAAAAAAATAGAAGAGTTAGGGTGAAGATGGGACTAAGAATGGAAGATTTGGAGTCACTGTGACTTACACAGTTATGTATCGGAACATGTAACTCGTTGGAAATGTGTGCAAACTCAAAGATGATGTGTTAAACCATCCCTGTGAATTATATGCTCGTGTTGAGACTTATAAGGCCATGTAATTGGGATACACGACTGTGTATCTTGGTTATGTTGCCAACTATGAACATGTAATTCCATGATTTCTATAAAATTAACATACACAATCATTACACACCCATGTAGCTGACTGTGTATAACCATCTAACCTTAAATTTGCATTATAAAATGGGATTTAAGAGGCCAAATAAGGTATATATAGATTGGAGGCATAAAAGGATGTAGATTTCCTTCCTTTTTGAGAGCTATGAACAACTAATCTTCCTCTTTCTAGTTTAAAAGGGATATCAAGGTTGCTGAACATATTTGGGAATTGATTAATTTTAGTGTTGTTTTTATTAATTCTCTTTTGGAATTGATTATGTTAATTTGTGTTTGAAGTTTAGGATTTATGTATGAATGATTTAGATAGGCCTACTAGATTAATCATATATGGATTCATTGCCATAATCAAGATTTCAAGCCATAATTATTGTTAATCTCATTCATTGTGGTAAAATAATAGTCATGCATCATTAGAGATAACATACCATATGTTAAATGATCTGAGCTTATGTAGTTGTTGCTTAAGTTAACTTTTTTTTTCCTAATCTATGATGCGACTACTACACTAAATCTAGAGAGCTTATTATAAATGTTTGATAGTAAGACCTAATTAAATAGCTTATTTTAATTAGTTACAACTAAAGGAAAAATGGGATTAAAAGAGTTTGTTGTTAATCTATGGTTAATAGTTTCAAAGGGGGCACAAGAACAATATAAAAATTACTTATGCATATTTATATGGAGGCTAAGATTGAACTGAGAACTAAATGACAAACTATTGATTAATCTTTGTAATCTTGTATTGCTTGATTTGATTTATCTTCCATAGCTTTATTTTATTTTATTGAATTGGATTCAACTAAACCCCTAATCCTATACATTGATTCATTTATTGTAAAAGCTAATCACACACACAAAACACTTTGTGGATATAATCCTTTCTCACCACTTCTACAAATTTGGTTATGCAGAGTTAGATACTATTTTCTAGAGTGTTCAGTACATGTCAACCAGAATTTTGGCACCTTATTAGGGAGTGAAGTAAATTTTTTATATTAATTGGTTTTTTGTACATATATTTTTTATAATTGGTTTTTATATTTGTTTATTAATATTTTTATATTTTTTGGTGTTTGGGGTATGACAGCGACTAGATCTCTTTATGAAGACCCTTTTAAATTTTATCCAAAGATTGAAAGGATACTATAAATATTGCATAAGGGGAAAAAAACCTCAGGAGATTTGGAGGAAGCTATAGCTATTCTGAGAACTCTAAAGGTGTTGGCTACTCCAAACTTGACTCAAAGACCTCTGTTCATTACTTTCCCAAATTTTATTAAGCATATTACTTTTAAACTTAAGTTTGGTTTTATACATATTTTGCTAAGAGAAAATCATTTTAAGATCTTTTCCATCCTCACTAAAAGATGTGACAAAATATTGACTTTTTGATTTGCATATAGGGAGTGCTTGCATATGTACTAAAATGAAAAGGATATTTTTGGAGAAAAATTTTCCACCATTAAAGACAATGAGCATAAGGAAAGAGACTTGTGGGATAAAGTAACATCATGGAGAATCTTTTTACAAGTATTTGAAGCCCTTTAAGAAGTATTGTGTGAGCTACCCCTTTCATAATATTATAGAGCAAGTTCTTATCCAATACTTCTATGAACGATTATTACTTGTGGATAAAATTTTTGTAGATGCAGTAACTAAAGGAGTACCGGGTGAAAAGACAATCAAGGAGGCAAAGACCTTAATTGAGTGTAGGTAATAAACTCTCAACAATTTGACATCCGTAATGATGTTCATAGGCAAATAAGGTAAAAAATTAATCTATAGACCATCTTTTAAATGAGTTAATATCCTTTGTTAGATAGATTGCTGTAGGGTGGGCATAGATGAAAGCTTGTATGATATATGCAAATATGAACCATCCAACAGATGGTTGTGCAACTTTGTAAGAGGGAAACATGAAGTATGATAATGTTGTATGACAAAATGTTTCCTAACAATACAATCCATATTCTTAAACTTATAACCCATATTGTAGAGATCACCTGAACTTGAGTTATGGAGGGAATAGGAAACAAAAATACTTCGCAGTAGTATGTAAAACAATTTTAGCAAGATACAAGATCTCAATTTTAGGAGATAAGGTCTAACATTCAGAATTTAGAGAATGAGGTGAGTCAAATGGAATCTGTTATCAACCGTTTAGAAGCTTAAAGTAGAGGAAAAATGTCATTACAACTTGAGATAAATTTGAAGAATGTTAGTGTAATTACCTTGAGGAGTGATAGGAAGCTTAATGATCCTAAGAGGACCCTATAAAGGATGGACAATGAAGAGGACATTAAGAGGGAGCTAGAAGAAGAATGAGCTACCGTGTCTAGTGTGAAGGTAAATCTTCACCCTCCAAGTATGGTTAAGAAAAACGCTCCACTGTTGCCTAATAAATCATCAAAGTCAAATAATGAGAACAAGGATAAGGAGATCTATGAGACTTTTTAGAAGGTTGAAGTGAACCATTGCTGGATGCAATCAAACAAGTGCCAAGTTAAAAATATTCCTTAAAAAATTGTGTACCAATAAGTGGTAGTTGAGAGGTAATCAAATGATCAGGATGGGTAAATATATTTTTATGGTTCTAAAAGAAACTAACTTCTAAGTGTAAGGACCTAGGTAAGTTTACCATTCCTTATAAAACTGTTAACACTATAAATAAAAAGGACATTTTAGATTTAGAAGCATCGATTAATGTTGGTTGATCACACTAATGCTTATCCAGATGGGTTGATTGAGGATGTGCTTATGTAGGTCAATGAACTAATATTTCCTACAAATTTTTATATGGAAGATATGAATGATAAAACTTCCTATAATTCCATGCCTATCTTACTAGGGAGATTATTCCTTAACATAGCCCAAACTAAGATAGATGATTGTGAGGGCACCTTCATAATGGAGTTTGATGGGGAAGTGGTTCATTTTAATATTTTTATGCCATGAAACACCCCCTAGATGACCTAATGTTTTTACTATTGATGTGAATGACCCTTTAGATAGGAAGTTTCTAAGCAAAAGTGCAGAGATAAATTGGAAGCAGTTATAACTAAAGAGAAGACTAAAGTACCCATAACAAGATGAATTTGAAGAAAAGCTCTATTGTTGACCAAAAATTGCTTCTTTTTTACTCCAGACTTAAACTATTTCTAGGAAAGTTAAGTTCTATTTGGGTTGATAATTTTATGGTTTCTAATGTTTCTCCCTATAGTGCATTAAAGATTTGGAGGCTAAAAATAGGGAAGATATTTGAAGCAAAAGGTCATCATGTAAAGCCATACTAAGAAGAATTTTAAGTTGAGAATGCAAAAGTGGTGGCAATTAAAGATCAACTTTTATTATGTGATGAAGAAAACATAAAATGGAGCCATCGATAGTAAATGAAAGCACTCTTTGGGAGGCAATTTAAAGGGAGTTTGTTCCTTTTCCTTTACATTTTTGCAATTATTATTTGTGTTGAATGTTCCATCTTTTACATTTAATATTACATTGGAGACAATGTAAGTTTTAAGTGTGGGGGTGAGGAACTTAAGTTCTTTTGCATGTTTTTATATATGTTTTTTTTAAATCAAACATTCTCTCTTTTTGTATTGCTTCTAGGATTATATAGTTATAATTAGAAAGTCAAATTAACTAGAAAAATTCATGGAGACTTGTTCATGTACATTTCCTTTTGTGTTTGGTCAATGTATGTTTCTTTTAGAAGAGTAATGACTATTGGATAGATATAAACTAGTGAGATTTTGAGCCTTTTGGACTGATACATCCATATCAATCTCATTGTCTTTCTTCATATTTGAACTTTATGACATTTACATCCTGACTTTTTATAATTTCCTATTCAAGACCACATTTTTATCATATGCATTAACATAGAAATGATATAGACATTCTTTGTTTTACAAGTTAAATTAGCTAAATAGCTTACCTAATGACATGATTTATCCTATTATTAAGCCCTTTAAGCTTTATTAGCCTTTTTTTTTATGTTAACCATATTACAAGCCTTTAACTTAAAAAAATGTCTTACTCAAGCCTAAAAGCTATTCGAGCATTTGCAATTTTTGATGTTTCTGGATGCATGAGAGAATAAATTTGGGGTGCTCATATATACGGGTTGGTTATAGTTGATGGAAGGTAATTTTTATTTCCTATCGACGAGTTCCGTCATTAATGTAATTCCTTTCACTTTTTTTAATAAAATAAATAAAAGAAAAGAATTTATCAATGAAAATCATTTGTTTTGTAAGTAATCCATGTTAATCCTTCCTCCTAAAGTTGTATGGAATGAATGACTTGATTTTGATGTAAATAAGGGAGAAGTTGTTGTGAAGGGTTGCTCCTTATAGTTAGTGGATTGTTCATCATTATTTTTATGGGTTTTTCTTCTAATTCCTTGTATTTCATGTCCTTTGTGGTGTGAAGCTTGAATCTAAGTTGTGGAATAGAGTTTTCACATTCATCACAACTGATGGTACCCAATTTTGAGTGGATGCAATAATTGCACTCAATACTTTATTAAGTGTCTTTTCTGCTTCACTAGTTTTGATGGTTTTTGAAATAAATGGAACAAATATTTCTCACGTTAACCTTTGGCCCCGTTAAAACCTTTAAAAGTATTTTGATTCATATTATGAAAGTGAATCGTTAGTGGTAGAGAACCTAAAAGATATGTAAAGTCATGGAATGTCTTGATCATGAAAGGTGTTTGAGTGTACCTATAGATTGATCACATTTTTAAACACAATATCAAAGTCTAACCCTAGATTGTTTAGTTTTTGAAGGGACCGATTTTTGATTAACCATGAGTAAACAACTTGAAAGTATAATTCTTACCGTGACTTTGAAAGTTATTCCTATTCTCTTTTAACTGTCTGTTTTTAGGAAATATGGTTAAAGAGGAAGTGTTTTAATTTTTATTTTGATTTTTAATTACCACGTTGTCAACAACATCATAATAATTGTATCATATTAACTAGGTCAAAAGTTTAATTTATACCTTAACTTTTTTATAAAAAGGTCTAAGTAAATTTCTATCAATATTTGATACCATGTTACATCCTAATATTCCTAATATTGTACTTATTACATCCTAAATAGGGTAAAAAAAGTGATACTAAAAATAATGATAGGATTTATTTAGACTTTTTATGAAACATTAATGTGAAAATAATTAATGTTCAAAAAAATCATTTTGGTCCAAATTTTTTTAGTTGCGTTACTCCATAGTCCAAACCAAAGACAGGAGCAATTGATAAGAACGTAACTCTATTAGAATTTGAGATGATACTTGCATTATTTTAAAAACATTAAGGCACAAGATGATATTGTTAGAGTGTCCCATATTGCCTAGACATGAAAATGTTAAAGAGTTTATAAGTGGTAAGGGTTAACTATCCAAACAACTAGTTCTAGTTATTTGGACAATGGTTGACTCAAGCCCAATTTTTATTAATGGACTCTACACTCTGCCCATATTAAAAATTTAACATGGTATCAGAGAACGTTTGGTCCGGATTATTAATTTCTCGGTTGTCTGTCTGGATGTCCAGTCCCAGCGGCCCGGTCCGGTTACCACTGCGTATATTTCAAGTGGCAACTGGATGTCCAGCCCC
>JAOSBL010000212.1:23461058-23478646 GCA_027568915.1 Erythroxylum roraimae
TCATTAATTAGGAGTCAACAAATGCATAAACAATTAAGAAAGCGGGGCCAATTTATAGTATAAACTTGGCTCAATCAATCCCTCTATTGGAAAATCAAAACTAAAGTGAATTCGTGGAAGAATAGGCACCTATCGTATGTTGTCAGAATCACTCTAATTATTTCTATTTTAAGTAGTCTTTACCTTCACTGAATATCATATCTTCTTGTACCTTAAAAGCCTATAAAGGAAGTGGATCGATTGTTAAAGGCATTTCTTTGGTCTAGTAAAGCAAAAACCAACAATTTTGCTAAAGTTAAATAGAGTGACATCACTGTCCTAAAACAAAACGGGGGGTTGAGCACAATTTCTACAACATATATACAGAAAGTCTTATTGAGTAAACGGATTCGGCGATTGTTTTATGATAAAGAAGCGATGTGGTCTAAATGGATTCATGAAATCTACCTCAAGGATATCAGCCTCTGGAAATTAAAACGTTCTTCTCATGTCTTTACGATATTCAACCATCTGCAGAAGCTTAGACAGGAACTTTGCCCACATATTAAACACATAGTTAATGGAGGAAGAAATACCTTCTTTTGGTTTGGTAATTGGCTTAAAGCCAGTCCCCTAATGTCTTCCAGCTTTTGCACAGTTGAGGAACTGTACACAAATTGAGGCGAGAATGTCTTTCCTTATTCAATATGGTGCATGGTATGAGAACTTTAGAGGTTTTGATAGGCTGATTCTCTTCCACTAGTGGGAGATACAGATTTAGAAGATAACATTTGTTGAAGCCTAAATTCCAAGGTATATACACGAATCACACTTGCTATCAACATTTTAGAGATGTTAAAATGGAGGTACCATGGTATAAACTCATCCAATCTAAATCTATAAATCCCAAAACAACAGTTATTGCTTAGCTAGCTATCAAGAACCATTTTAGGAATAAGTGTCAGTGGTTTCATTCGACGAACACAATCTGTGTATTATGTCATAATGCTAATAAGGATCAAAATAATTTGTTCTTTGATTGTGCTTTTTCCAAACCCATTCAGAGCAGACTTCAACATATGCTGGAAATAACTAACCCTACTTACGAATGGGAGCTTACTTTGAACCGGTTCATTAGCTACTCTTCCATGGGTACCATATATGTTTTGCTACATAAAGTGGTTTTTATTATTACCATCTACATGATGTGGAAGGAGAGAAATGGTTGCATCTATAAGCACATTGAGGTACCGAAATATCAGCTCTCTGATAAAATAGTAAACTGGATTAGAGCTGCAATCTTAGCTTACAACATTGGCCACGCTCTTGCTATTAATATGAATATGCTATGGTATATATGAGGGGTAGAGCTAGTTTTATATTTACCATTACTGTGTTGTTGTTTTTTTTCTTCTAATCTTTGTAGTTGAACCATCATCTTGTCTATAAGATAGTGAATGTCAAGTTCTCTTGCTATTTTACAACCCTTGTAATAGCTTTGCTAGAGATATAATATTATTTATTTATTTATAAAAAATATTTGCTCTCTTCAACTAGTTTTTTATGTGTGACCCATTAGATTCCCAAATATGTTGGCAATGGATACAAATTATAACCCTAAATCATATTTAGAGTTAGATAAATTAAACTCCTTTAATTTATCTTTAATTATCTAATTCAACAATTTATATCCATAGATCAACATTGGCATCTAGCAACATATCATAACTAACTAAATATTTAAGAATGTCAAAGTAGTTTTGACTAACCATTCATTGAATATTTTCTCGTATAATTCAATCCTTTTATTATACAATGTTCCGATTAAGCATAGAATATGAAATTAATATTTACTCTATTTTGAGTCCAATCATTTTAGTTCTCCACTATTTTCTATTGAATAATTAATGACATTAGTAAACTATTTACACAACTTCATTCCACCTTGCACATGGACTTTTTGAATCAATACTAATCAAGAACAATGAAACATTCTCCCTAGTTACTTTAAGGTGATAAATCCTATCTTGATCACTCAACTACCTCCACATAGTTCATGTTACATCCAATGACTACCGACTGAACTACCCATGATTAGGATAGGTCATAAGTAGTATCAAAACATAGCAATCCCTATATAAGATAACTTTGGAGAGCTCAATTCAAAAGTTCACTTATACAATCATCATAATGATAATTTTGATATATATACAACTAATGTTCCAAATGGATTTCTCATATGGGGTTAGTCTAGTGGACTTGTTCTCTAACAAGTACCTACACGTTTGTTTAAGTATCTCCATACTTTAGTCTATGAGATCAACTACTTCTGTCATAAGGAAAAACAAAATGTGTTCTAGTCTTTTTACATTCTATTAATGTCCAGTCTTAATAGAACAATGACTAAGAACAATTTAGAGAAAATATATAAATGCAATATAAATCTCATAATTATATTCTCATCATAATTTCATTTGCAATGTATAATAATCCCATAGAATTTACCGTATACATCTAAATATGTATAAGATAAAGAATGTATTTAAATAATTTTGTCACTAAACTACAACTAACTGATTGGCTGTAGGGCATAAACCAACATTCTCCCACTTGCACTAAGCCAATCGTTTAAGTGTCTTATACCATATCATCATATGATGACCATGCTACTATTGGCACAATGACTTAATGAGAGAATTCCATAAGATTCTTTATTGTGTGCACTTGCTTAAATCTTATAACTTTTAATTATTATCATAATTAAACAACTACCTAAATACATCTTGAGATTTTGATGAGACCTTATCTCCTTTATATACCTAATGGCTCTAATGTTCTACAGTACATTATTGTCTTGAACAATGCAAGGAATTATATCAAGTTCACTAAAGAAATTATTGATCCAATCAATCATCATCATCATCACACCCAATCTGAAGTTCCGCACTAAAGCAAGATCTAGGGAGGTCAGATCGTACGCATCCTTACCCCTACAATGTAGAGAGGCTGTTTCCTTTAGACCCACATGCAAAAAGTACAAAAGGGGAGTGGAGCCGAATAAAGGATTACAATAGTCCGTCGGGCACTCGACCACAGTTAATAAATAAATTTCAAAAGCAGAATGTACAAAGGGGGTGGAGGCTGAAGAAAGGAGGAGATAAATTAATACGCTTGGCACTCAACCACTATCAGTAAATAAATTTATAAACAATAAATAAAGAAAATACCTGAAGGAGACTAGATCGGCTAGTACCTGACACGCTAGTGAAGACCGGACCCTCTTACTGCTTGTTACGCTAGGGGTCTGCACTGCAAGATCCGGTAGGTAAGACCATCTTGCAATGATAGAGAGAAACATCTTGCATCTATACGTCTGAAATTTGTGGCTAAAGTTGTTGGTCAACAACCTATATTTTGGAGGTTAGGCCTGAGGACTTTAAAGGTTGTCGTGTACCCTGATCCAGTCATGCTAGACCATCCTATTCCTAGCCACGGCCTCAGTAAGGGCCAATTAGAACATATCATTTCTGATCACTTCCCTCCAGTTCTTGTAAGGTCTCTCTCTCCTCCTCTTATAGCCAGTGAGATTTATTTTCTCACCCCGGTGTACTGGAGCATCAGAGGGCATCCTGCGGACATGCCCAAACCACCTAAGCCTAGTCTCTCTTAACTTGTCACTAATATTAGCCACCTGTAGTCTTTCTCTCACCACACGATTTCGGACCCGATCTCTTTTAGATCCAATCAATCATTTCCCCTAAATGAAAAATATATTATGGCTTAATTAGCAACCATTGCTACATTGGAACCTTTCCAATCTTAAAATAATATTATTCTAAGTAAAATAGACCTTAATTAGGAATAACTTCTGAAGTTAATGTCTATATTACTTGAACTCAAATATCAACTTATACATAGAATAATAGATATCTTTAATACACAAGTATTGGATATCTCATATACTAAATATATTTAGGTCATTATTTATGTACTTGGACATGGAATAGGTAAACAACTTCCAGTCTATCTAAATAGATCTAATTCCTAGAATTAAAATGTTACCTTTTCATATCTAACAAGAGTTATTCTTAAAAAATTATATTTTCAACAATTGAAAGTTAGAATTGTTATTCTCTGTGAGCAATATGTCTTTACATAGTCCTACTGAAGAGGATAGCTATACTCTTACTAATCTTCTTGTAGACATGATAAATTTACAGTCATCTCCAAAACAAACTCTTTGAATTCATCATGAAAGTGAATCTTTCAATGTCTCGTAGCTGATAGATACATAATTGACCATATTTATACCTCATATTTGATGTATTTTTGCTTGATATTTTATACTTTTGTTGTATAATTGGTTCTTAATTTGCTCTAGGTGCATAAATTGGTTATAATTTTATAGACCAAATGGAGAAGAATTCAGATGAAAATGTGACATAAAACAAAGATTTGAAGCAAAGATCCTAATACACGGTCGTGTAAGTTCCTCAAGCTATGTAGATTCATAAATTTTGGTGATTTTAGGTTATAAAAGGTTTAGTATGTGATCATGTATCTCCCAAAATCTTAGAAATTACTACAAAAGGACGTGATCAAAGGCAAAAGAGGAGAGTAGACCTTTAGAGATGATTCCAGGCATGAAGAATGTCCAGAAGAAACAATGATGAACTAGGAACATGGAGAAAACAAAGAAATCATCAAAAGATCTAATAGAATACAACATCAAACTTCTATCTTACAAGAACATTCGATAGAAGAGAAACGGAGATTCAGAATTGTAAACTCTTTGTTTTCTATTTGTTGTTCTTCAAGTTTATGTTTGATTTCGTTTTCTGTTATGTGTAGCTAAATGCTTTTTAGTGTCTAGGTATGATAAACCCTATTTGAGATAACAATATATTTTGATTATTTTATTTAATGCATTGATTTTGATTGATTTATTATGATTAAATTATGTGTTTAATATATGTTCTAATACTTACAAAATATTAGTTCATAATCTGATTTCATAGTATAGAGATTGAGAAATCCTATGTATGAATAGATCTACCATAAGTGAAATGAGTTGATTGCAAACCTAGAGATAGGTCAACATAATATTCTAGATTAGAGTCAAACCTAATAGCGGAATTCACAAATCAATAAAACAATCCTATTACCTTTAGCCTATATAATATCAGTTGATAATTGTAAGATTAGTTATTAGTAGTCACAAGTGAGTTATTAGTATATGACAGAAATTTCCAAGGTTCAATAGTCAATAAAAAAATTTCATAATAAGAGGTCAATTATTTAAGGGATTTAAGGGGATTCATAACTTAGACACTAATTCTTAGTATCGATTATTTTCTAAGTGACTTTTTTCGTCTCTGTGTTTAATATAGCTGCCTACTTTATTTTAATTGTTTAAGTTTTTATTTTCTTTATTAAAAACCAAAATCAATCCTTAGGCTAGATAATAGGAGAAAGGTAATTACTAGTAATTACTATCTTTATAGGATTAACATATACTTGTCGGTACTAGCTATAGCTACGCTATGCACTTGTAGAAAAATTATATTGTTATAGAAATAAACAATCAAGTTTTTGGCATTGTTGTTAAGGATAGTGATATTAGGGACACCTAGATGCTATTACTCTAGTCATTATTTTTTGTATATATTTTATTTTATTTTATTTTATTGTATGTTATTGTATTTCTGGCTTGTTGATTTAATTATTTTTGAACTTTTGTACATTCACAATGTGTTGGTGATTTATTTTAGGAATTAAGATTTAATGTCATATCCACAACTCATAAAGGATGGATGGAGCAAACAGTACTATTATCGGAGCCAGAATATGTCTTCATAATATGAAACATCACCGTTTTAGAAAGAGCCATTTTCTCACATGTTTTCGGAAGCTCAACTGATGTCCATGCCATGTTGCAACATCTATGGGAGTAATTCTTACAATCATGAATGTCAAGCACCGACGTATATATGGAAGAAGCCAAACATGTACAACTAACCTCAAGGCCCATCATACGAGAATATGTATAATTCAGAGTGAAGAAAACCTTACGTATATGGAAGGAATGACTATACTCCAACTGAATATGTTCAATAAGAGCAGGATATGAAATTATTACAGATAAACTAATGAAATGCCTTGTCGAGAGAGTAGCTAGTCAACATGAATTTGATGAGACACTTTCTTTACCTGCATATCATGAGCATAATACTTCACATTATCTGAGCATCTTAACATCTTAGAGTAAAAAAGAGACAACGGTTGATTTTAAGAATGACAATACATTTCAAGAATGTGAGAAGGTAACTGTTGCTTTGAAAGATATATGGCCGAGTTTATTTAGGAATCAAACATGAGCCATCAGGAAATAGAGGCTCATATATAGAATATGGTGAGTTAGATCAACCAACTGGCAAAGATATTATTAAACAAACTACAAGGGAGTTTTCGTACTACCGTCCCAAATTCCAAAGAATTTGGAATGGCAATCACCATAAGGAGTGGAAATGAGCTTCTATAAGAAGAAGATGATGATGAAGATGAAGTCTCTATCCAAAAAGAGGAAGTAGAGAAGTGGCAAGAGGTAATCAAAGAAGATGAGCCTAAAACCTTTGTCTAGGAAGAAGAAGAAGAGGAGGAGGAGAGGAAAAAGGTGGTTGAGGAAGAACTAGCGAAGGAACCAAGTAAGGACACTACTGATGAAGCGTTGGTAGTAACCTTAAGTACGAAGGGATCCTACTTCCTCGAGGACAAACTATTTGAGTTAACTATCAATTTAAAAAGTTTTGTTATTCCCTATCTTATTGATACTTTATGATTAAAAAGGGCATTACTGCAAGCGATTGGATTTTTAATTTGATAAATTATGTGCTTGTTATTATCTTGCAACAAGTGGCTTGCTTATAGGCTATAAAACCCTTATATGAAGAAATGGGTGGAAGCAAGCCCCTGATCATAGATCCAAGATGAGGTTCAACATGTAGGTTACAACAAGCTAACGATGTTAAAGAAGCCCTGCATGGGAGGCAACCTAGGAATTAGGATTAGTTTTATTTTAGATTTTATGTTATTTTTATTTTCATATTTCACATTTATTTACTTAGTTGTTTTGTTATTTTTATTTTCTTTTATCTTTTTATCCCTTTTTTCTCATATTTTTCAATGGTGCAGTCTACTATTGGATGGATCAAAATCAGAAAATCTTCATATTTAGGAAAGTATCAAAAAGATTCTCACTATTTATTTTATATACTTATATTACGTATATTGGGGACAATGTACAACTTTAAGTGTGGGGGACAGATTTATGATTTTTAATGATTTCTTTAAGCTTATTATAATCTTGGTTATTAAATTTTATAAATTGATATCCTGAATTTGTTGAAATCTGTCCATCAATACTGTATTTCATTAGTGAATATTAGTTTGCATTAATATGCAAAAGGAAGATAGTTAGAATTTCATTTATAATTCATAATTTTTAATATTCATTGAAACAATCAAATTGAATGAAAATTGCATACTATTTATACAAATACATACCTATGTTTTTTATGAGCTTTTGGACCTAAGAGTGAATTTTAAAAAAATTTTAAGCTTTTTTTGCTTTCATATGTGTTATCATATATAGTTGAATGATTTTAGAACTTACTTTCATTATACATATTGAGACCATATTTGTTAAATTAGAAGCATTGAAATTATGAAGGCACTTAGATTCAACAACATTTTTTAGCCTATTTCTTTGAAAACTACCATACCTATAATTTTATCCATTTTTCATTGATTATGCCAAATTATTAACCTTTATCCTATTTTTCTTGAAGCCATCTTATTGTTTTGAACCTTGAAGGTTATTTACATGACGTACTTATTTGAGACCTGAAAATATTTAAAGGTTCAATATTTCTTTAATTGTGGTATAATATAAATGCTAGAAATAATTATTGTGGAAAAAAAGAAAACGAGCATAGGAACTGCCTTGAAAGCTTCGAGACATTATATGTACAGTGAAACATTTCAGAATTATTCAGAACATTAAAGTTTGAGGTAATTATGGAGTTTGAAAGAACTAAATATAAGGCTAAGACAATGAATAGAGTTACTTGAAGATTGTAATTGTAAGAAAGAGCATTTCTCAGCAAGGCTAGTGTTGAAATATAATGTATTGAATAGAAAATTCAATAACGGTGTAGCACAAATTTAGATATTGGGGTTGCCAAATCTAGTGCAATGAAGAGTATAGAATGTTGAGCTAAATATGGGGCAAAATGAAGTGTTATTAGTTGCATTGAAATTTAAGATCCGTTTCGCATAAAAAAAATCAACAAATCCCAAATTGAGGATTCGGAAGTTATGAATCTTACTGAGAAATTGAAAATTGAATCTGGATTTTGATTTTGAATAAGAAAAAATGATACTTTGTGATTGAAACAAGAAGGATGTGTATCCAATAATAATGATTGAGCAAAGAGACTACTAGAGAAAGCAAGTAACAACCTAAGCTAGACATCCTAGTAGGAATACGCCGAAATGGTATTTTACTGCTAAAGATGCAGAAACAAGTGACTGAATGTTTGAGTTACCAACAGTCTTAACTGTTGGAGATATGCTTAAAGCTTATATTTTAGAGTTCATAAGAACACGAGATCAATGTACAGTTTTAAGTGATATCTTTAGAATATTGTATGAGGCGTAAAACGATAAAAAGAGTCGTTGGCTTTATATTGAAATGAAGAGGGCCTAGAAATGGTTGAAGGCTAGAATTGATTCGAGATACTATTAATGAGTAAAATGAATGGGTAATAGAAATTTATTTGGCCTAAAAATGATGAATGAATGTGATGAATCAACATCGAGGTTATGGATTATAGTGAGATGGACATAAGAATTAAGTGTAGTAACACTAATGAGATATGAAATATCAAAGGAAAGATGAAACGTCTCTGAGAGTATCACCTTGCCAAGGTGTGCTCAGGTTAGGATAAGGAATAGACTAAGTTCAAAATGTATTGGTCCACATGATATTTTTTTTATATTGAGGAAACAGTTAAGAAAGTGTGATATTTGAATTAGTGACTGGAAAAAAATTTCGAGTGATCCCATTGACCATAGTTAAGTCGAAGAAATTATTCGAGTGATGAAGCAACTTCGGAGACAGAGGAGCATATGAGGAGACAATATCCCCACCTCTTCGAGCAAACAGTTAAGAATTTCGAGGACGAAATTTCTTTAAGGAGGGAAGAGTTTTAACATCCCATTACCTATGGGAAGGTTAAAATAGTAAATGTGAGTGATTTATGAGAGGTTTAGAAATGCTTCTTTATGCTCATATATAATATGCCATATACATATACATGAATAGTGAATTTTTCTGCACATGAAAATAATTGTACATACATTCATGAATAATTCTAGGTATAATTAGATTGATTTGTGAATTTTTAAGAATTTTGAATATTTTACATTGGAAATTTTACGGGTTAGTGAAATTGTAATATTTTTTAATTTTGGTGAATTTAGGAATAATTTCTAAAATTTTGGGATTTTTTATGGAAAATAGAAAAAATATAGGAAAAAGGAATCAAAAGAAAATTGGAGATAATTAGATTGTAAAGATGATAGTTGAAGTAATTAGTTCAAAAAAAACTTGGTTAGGCTTAGACTTTATAAAAGTGACAAGTGTCAATGATTTAGTTAAATAGGTTTGGTATTTTTGTCTGAGAGTAAGTTCGATTTCAGAGAGTAAAAAGGGGATAAGTTATATGTTTAAGTGTTGTTTCGTAGTCACCTTCTTCGTAGCCACCTCCTTTAAATTTCCTTCCAAAACACAAAGTTTTTCATCAAATACCTTTCAAAAGTTAGCTTTGCTCTTCTTTTTTTCCACACCACTTCCACTTTGCTGTTTGTTATTTTTCCCTAAGAAAAAGACCGAAGCTGGTCATTTATACAATGGTGTACGTGAATTGCATGGAATTTAGGGTTTTGGGATAGTTGAAGATCTTGGAGTTTTTAACAAGTAAGTCTTGAATAAATCCTTTAGAGTTATAGATTTATGAAATAAATTTGATGAATTACTATCATCTGCATGAACATGGAATTTTCGTGTATATACATGGCTACTCTAAAAATGGGATGAAAAATATGGATATAGTGTTATTTAGTATTTGATGGATTATTAGTGATCAGGTGATGTAGAAATGATTTTTGGAGTTTGAAATAGAAATGAAATGGTGTATGGGATTAATATAGAAAATTGTAGTATGAAAAAGGTGATATGCTGTCATGCTCTGTTTTTCACTGTACATGTTTATATATATGCATGTGTATACGTGAGTGGATAAGTTTCTTAGAGATGATCAAAAAATATGGTGTTTGAGTTGAAAGGTAGTTGTAAAATAATGGCTTGAGATGGGAATGAGTGTATAAATGATAGTTAGAGGAAAAGATTGAAGAAGATGCAGAGAATGAAAATATAGGAAAATGTATGGAATGGTGAAATGCAAACTTGAAAATCTGATATCTCACTTTTTGGTGATTTTGAGGATTTTGATTAAACTTGCATATTTTGAGAGTAGTATGAATTTATGGTGAATGAGTTGATGGAAATGGATAGAAAACTAGAAATAAAAATTTGAAATGTGGGTTTTTGAAAAATTGGACATCTGAATTTTCTGGGAATGAATAGTAAGAGTGTTGAATTTTCAAGCTGAAACTTTCATGAATTTTCTGTGTTTATCTAGGCAGATTTTGATAAAATTGTCTTCATGAAAGTTGTATATATTTCTTTTAGCTTTCCATTGATATAAAGTATGAAATTTTTAGACTTTGTAGTTGAGAGATATGATATTTAGAAGTCTGTGATATTACATGAGATGGGCATTCAAGACAGCTGCATTGATTTGAAAGTTTGACCCTTATAGAGGCAAAATTTGTTTTTTAGGTCTTCATAGAAGTTGTAGGTCTAGAAGTCCTCTTCAAAATAGTTTTTGAATCACCTTAATATATTTTTAGGAAAAGTTATGCCTATTTTACCAAGACAGGTCGGAAGAAGAAAAGAGTGCGACCGCGACGAATCGCGAAAGTGACAATTGCGCGGGCACGCGGAAGTCGGGATCGTGACCCGCTGGTCCTCCTCCTAGCCTGAACATGTTTTACTATTTTGGCCATAACCTTTTCGTTCGACCTTTAAATGACCTCATTTTTGAAGCATTGGATTTCTAACACATTCCTCTATCTCTCCATAAACATTTATAGCTTTTGGTATTACTTTGAAAAAGATTTAGTGAATCAAAGTAAGGGTATCGGTAGGAAGAGCATGAACTGGATATTTTACTAAACATGTTTCAGTATTTTGATGATATCTTGAGCTGTAGGATTCCAAATAAGATGAATTTTAATTTGGAATAAACTAGAGATATAGGTCTACAAATTGTCTTTAGGAGTTGAATTTTGATTCTTTCTCTAAGATATTGCATTTTTGGATGGAAGTTGTACATAGTACACTATTTTTGACTATGGATAACCCAATAATGCTTGAGGCATATCTTCCAAATTACTTAACCAAGTTCAGTGATTTTGGTGTCAATGGAAAGATTAGACATAGAGGAACACTTTTCTAAAAGAGAGTATGATCAAATTACCTAATTTTTACCTTCTGATTGTACATGAACAGTAGACCCGAAAGGGGTGTCTTAGAAAAATCTGAAGTGATTCAATGAGAAATGAATTGTGAATTCAATGGTTTTAGTGAGGCATAAACCTAAGTATAAATTATACTTAGATGAGTTTTGACATGAGAATGATTGTGTGATGAAATTGAAAGAAAGATACCCAGGATTGTCATGAATATGCATTGTACACAATTCATTTCATACATGTGCATTGTTAAACAATTATAATTGTGCATATTGTGATATTTGTGTATATTATTTGTTATAGAGGGGCAACTGGAACGTCAACCTCTAGATGTTGTCGGATCTTCCAGGCATTAGCTTCGGGAGTAACTAGTGAGTAACCTAGATGGTTTCTCTCAATTATTGTTTGCTTAAATTATACTTTGAATGAAAAATGAATGTGAAATGAATGTGTTTGATTATTGATTCTAGACAAAAGGTCCGATGATTGTGAATGTGGAATGTATATTGAAGTGCTACTTGAATGTGAATGTGAAGACTTAAGTGCTTTATAATGTGAGTGATTATGGTTCATGCATTCCATACATGAATGCATAATTAGATAATGGTAGTTGTGACCAGAGTAGCCACCGATCAGAGCTTAAAGCTCAACGAGTTAAAATGAGCCTCGAGCTCAAAAGTGATTAAGAGCCTAAGGCTCACTATGTATAATGATCCCTGTATCCCCCAAACAGATAAGGGACAGTTATTAATGAGCCCAGTATCTAAATTGGATACGGGATAGTTCAGGCACTCGGTCACAACAACTTAATAATTGGAAAGTGTCTCATAAACATTTTATATGCATTTTTATCAAGTATGTCTGATTAATTGAAATGCTGAATTTGACTATGCCTAAGTGAAATTGTGTTATTATGTAAAGTGCAGTATATGATTATATGTTATGTGAAATGATGTGCTGCATGAATTGAGTAAACCATTGATGATGGTTACTTCATTGAGTTCGCAAAACTCACCTAAAATTTGCAAATATTTTTTAGGACTCAGAAGCATACTCCGTTAGGCAAACGGGAGTATACCTATAGCACACAAGTAAGGGATAGAGGTCAGGATCAGTTCGCGTCTGCATTGTATTTCTTTATTTTCGTACTGAATTGTATATTTCGCAAATTTTTGTATCATTTGTAATTGAATATGGCGGTATGTAATAACTTTTGGAATTGGAAATATTTTGTATTTGTAATGGGCCCAAATGGCTATTGAAATATTGATGTTTGTATTGCTATGATTGAAAATATTTATGAAAGAAAGTGGGCCCAAATTGTTTACTGATTTTCGCGCATTTGATTATATTCAAAAAAAATTATATACGAAGTTTTGACTGTTTTAGTGTACTAGCATGCCACCCTCATGGGGCACGAACTTGGATATCACCCACGATGTCAGATTCGGGTCCTGCAGGATTAGGGTGTTACAGATAGAGCAAGAACCTCAAGTTGATACATATGCTATACAACCAAGTTAAAGAAATTTCTCAATGGGAATTTGCAGGAGGATATGTATATGATACAACCTAAAGGTTTTTAATCTAAGAGATTTCCTAATCAAGTATGTAAGTTGCAAAAGTCTATTTATGGAATTAAGCAAGCGTCATGAATTTGGAACATCTGTTTTGATGAGACAATTAAAGAGTTTGATTTTATTAAAAATATGGATAAACCATGTGTCTATAAGAAGGTCAGTGGAAGTGCATTCGTTGTCCTAGTACTATACAGGGATGACATATGGCTGATTGGAAACAACATACCTATGCTTCAATTTGCAAATATTTGCTTATCCAAGAACTTCTCCATGAAAGATATGGGAGAAGCAAACTACATTTTGGGAATAAAGATCTATAGAGATAGATCAAAGAGGTTGCTTAGGTTGTCCCAATCCACATCATAGACAAAGTACTAAAGAGATTTAGTATAGAGAATTCCAAAAGGGGATTCTTACCTATGTCGCATGGGATTTTTCTCTCACAAAGTATGTGTCCAAAGACATAAAAGGAGAGAGATAAAATAGATTGTATTCCATATGCTTCAGCAATTGGATCAATCATGTCTATGATGTTGTATACTAAACTAGATGTTTCTTATGCTTTGAATATAACGAGAAGGTTTTAAGCCAATCCAAGTGAGTGTCACTGGATGGCTGTGAAAAATAATTTAAAGTACTTAAGAAGAGCTGAAGATGTTTTCTTTGTCTATGAAGGAGCTAAACTAAGAGTTCAAGGATATTCAGATACTAGTTTCCAATCAGATCTCGATGATAGTATATCACGATCAGGGTACATCTTCACAATAAATGGTGGTGTGGTAAGTCTAAAGAGTTTCAAATAACTAACCATTGTAGATTCAACAATTGAGGCAGAGTAAATTTGTAATGTTAGAGGCAATAAAGGAAGTGGTTTGGATTAAAAAGTTCACTACTAAATTTGGAGTGGTTCCTAGAATTATTGAGCCTATAGTATTGTACTGTGATAACAACGGTGCTATTGCACAGACAAAGGAACCAAGGTCTCATCAACGGTCCAAACATATACTAAGGAAGTTTCACTTAATTAGTGGGATAGCGGAGCAGCGAGACAAAACATTGGAACAAGTTCCTGCTGAAGAGAGTCTAGCAGACCCTCTCACTAAGAAATTGTCTAATAAGAGACACGATCAACATATAGATGAATATGGTATTAGATACATAGGTGATTGGCTTTAGTGCAAATGGGAGATTGTTAGTTTATGCCATTGCAGCCAATCAGTTGGTTGTAATTTAATGTATGACATTATTATTTAATTAATAAGGCATTCTTTATCTGCGTTTATTAAGTTAATTACATTTGATGTTTTAATACTAAAGGTAAAATCCCTGGAATAATTATTGTGAAATTGAAATTATAATGAGATCATAATCATGAAATTCAGTTTAAATTTATGTATTGTTCCTAAATGTTCCTAATTATAGTTTCATTAAGATGAGATATTGTTGAAACAGTAAAACAAGCACACATTATGCTTGTTTCCTATGAAGAAAGTAATTGATCTTATAAATTAAAGTATACAGATACTTATAACTAATGTGTGAGTGTTTATTAGAGAATAAGTCACTGAACTAACGCAACGATAAGAATTCCAAGTAGAATTTTACTTATATGTCTGCGGATTTCCTCATAATGATGGTTGTATAATTGATCCTTAGACTTGAGGTTACCAAGGTATATTATGTGAGAATTGTTGTGTTTTGATGCTACTTATGAACTATCCTAGGATAATTCAGTCAGTTGTAATAGCACAGGTTCCATAACTTACTGAGGGTTAGAATCTTAGACTATTGAGTCATATCATTTAAGAATTTATGAAGTGCATTTCATTTACATGCATAATATTCGCATACATATATGAATCATGATTTAGTAAACATTGTTAAGATTGTATGTGCACTCAATTGACATATTCCAGGTTATGAAAGATTTAAAATGATCATGATGCGAATTGTGTGATATGTCTTTAATTATTGATATATTTAATCATTTACACTTGGCGATTATTAACATGAAAATGCTTAAGATACTCACTTTAATTCATATATGATTTTAGGTACAATTTGGAAGCAAATAAATTAAAGTGAGTCGGAAGCACTGCATTTAGGCCATTTTCTAAAGATTTCCTTTTTACTTAACTTTATGAAGCAAGCAGAAGACAAGAAAAATCAAAATACAAAGAAGGAGAATTAAAAGTGCTTGCTAGAAAAATGAAGAAATAATAAAATGGCCAAAACTACAATGCATAGCCAAGGATGCAGCAGCCATAAGCAAAAATGCAGACGTTTCATGCTAGCAGATGAGCAGAACGACGACACGTAGGTGTTGTGCGCAACGCGTTCCAAACACATGCTGTGCGTTTTATTCAAAACGCACAACAAAAGGAGAAAAACACATATAGCCGTGGAGAGGCCTACAGCAAGGGTGAACAAGGTTTTAAAAGGAGCAAGTTTAATTGTCAAATCAATAAAATAGTGAGCAGCAATAGTGTAGGCGTGAGGAGGCGTAGGCACAGCAGCCAGCCGTAGAGAAGGGGCAGCTTGGTGGCTTGGTGGTGAGGAGGCATGGAGTTTGGAGCTTGCAAGAAGAGGAGAGCAATTCATCACAGCGCAGACAGCAGCTGCATTAAACGCAGCGTTTGAGGACAAGAAGGGGAGGCCTGCGGAGAAGCAGTAAACAGTAGCGGTGGCTAATAAACCCAAAACCGTATTTGTCACATCAGGGAATAGTGAAGAGAGGCATAGTGAGATGCGTGAAGAGTTGCGGCAGTGAGGAGAAGACAAGGGGTTTGTAGCTAGGGATTGGAATGGGGGCTGAAGTATTTTTCCGAAAAAGACCTATGAAGGGCTAGACGTCCTGACCCCAGTTCGGAGGCGACATCGACGCTGATGACCCAAGTTAAGAATTTTTAATTATTTTGTTGTTTCTTTCTCTCATTAGAAATTGATTGTGATATCATATATTAATTGATTTGGGTTTTGTGTATGGATAATCAAATTTTCGTTATTAATCGGTTGTTTGTGTATGAACCTGTTGCGTATTATGAGATGATGATTTTAATGCGTTCATTGAATCATTAATTGCAAACCCATTGCTAGAATTTTGATATAATTCGTAATTGTTATGTTGAAATTCATGCGTAGTGACTAATGATTCGTAGTCATTAGGGGATAACATGACCTAGGTTAAATGACGCATCATATGTGGTTGTTGCCTTGATTAATCGATTTTCCTAATTCGTAATGCTACTGCCTAATTAAATCTAGAGATCGTATCCTAGGTTATTCGGCGGTTAGGTTTAATTAACGATTGTATGTTGATTAAACAAAACCTAAGGGAAAACTTTGGTTAATTATTAACTCATGATTAATAGTTGCTAGGAGAGATTTGAGAACAACAAATCAATGAAATATGCTTAATTAGGGTGTAGGCCAAGATTGAACCAAAGAATCGGGTCCCTACTGAATTCCCCACTTTTATCATTTTTTTGCATGTTTTCTTTAATTTGTTTTATTAGTTAGTTTCATTTTCCTTTCAAAAATCCAAAAACCCCAGTTAAGCCTAAACACCTATTAATTTCATTCATAAACTTTACACACACTCTCTGTGGGATCGATCTAGACTCACCACTACTATAGTAGTAGGTCTAGTTATTTTATTTTGACTAACGTAACGACGTGCGGTTATTGTGTATTGCTTATATCTTAAATTTTGGTTTGGTGGATTATAATTAGTAAATTTAGAATTGATTGTTACAATTAGAAAATTGATGAATTAAAATGTATAGTTAGTTTAAGAAAATTGTCAAATTGACACGTGAAAATTTAGGATGACTAAGCCTATGAAATAAGTTACACATGGTAGTAGAATTGAGTGACATTTAGCATAAATAATTGAGTGATAAATGGCTTAGAGTTTGAGTGACAAATGGCATATCATAATTGTGACATTTGATTGCTTATGGAGAGGACAAATGGAATGCGTGCATAAGGACAAATGTCATTATGAAATGGTGACACCTAACACCTAATAAGTTAAGCTAATGCAGAAGTTATTCTGTTGTGTTCATTCTTCCCCTCTCTTCCCTTTCACCACCAAATTCTCCACCCTACCATAGCTATCAAAATTTTGCTTCTATTTCATTCATCACCACTCCAAAATATTGACAAGATTATGCATTAAGAAAGCTATATGTTGTTGTCTTTCATCTTGTTGTTTTCTTGTTGTTGAAAACCCTCTAATTTGTAGGAAAATCCAGGGAGGTACATCATAGGTACCAGGTGCGAAAAACAAAATTTTTTGTTACCGGGACCTTCCCGAAAGCCAGGATCCAGGTGTCTGTATGTAAACTCAAACCTGAATAGCCAATAGAG
>JAOSBL010000212.1:23490603-23501005 GCA_027568915.1 Erythroxylum roraimae
CTCCTTTGTGTTCCTACAATTAAATCACAATTTGCAGCATCAATTGTCCTTGGAAAAATTATAATGCAATTAGTATCAATTTGCAACAATTTTACTAATAAATTGCAAATAATATGAGCTCACTGTAAGGAACTAATTTAAGCACAAAAGTCACAATTAGGAGTCACAAAGTGCATTAAAAAATTATGAAAGTGCAGCCAATTTATAATATAAACTTGGCTCAATCAACAAGCTACATTCTGAGAAAGAGAATTTATTCTCAAAGAAAGTAGTGTGAGCGAGATAGAACTTAGAGAAGTTCAAGAGCCACAAATTCACATTAAGATGGAAGAAGAACCTCAAGTTGATGCATATGATGTATAGCCAAGCTAAAGAAATTTCTCAATAGGAATTTCCAAGAGGATGTGTATATGACACAACCTAAAGGTTTTTAATCCGAGAGATTTCCTAACCAAGTATGCAAGATGCAAAATTCTATTTATGGACTTAAGCAAGCATTGTGAAGTTTGAACATCCATTTTGATGAGACAATCAAAGATTTTGATTTTATAAAAATATGGATGAACCATGTGTCTATAAGAAGGTTAGCGGTAGTGTAGTCGTTTTCCTAATGCTATATGTGGATGACATATTGCTGATTGGAAATGACATACCTATGCTTCAATATGTAAAGATTTGTTTATCCAAGAACTTCTCCATGAAGGATATGGGAGAAGTAGCCTATATTTTGGGAATAAAGATCTATAAAGATAGATCAAAGAGGTTGCTTAGGTTGTCCTAATCCACATACATAGACAAAGTGCTAAAGTGATTTAACATAGAGAATTCCAATTCTTACCTATATCTCGTGGGATTTTTCTTTCACAGAGTATATGTCCAAAGACAAAAGAGGAGAGAGATAAAATGGAATGCATTATGTATGCTTCAGTAATTGGGTCGATCATATCTGCAATACTATACTAGAGCGGATATTTCTTATGCTTTAAGTATAATGAACATGTTTCAAGCCAATCTAGGTGAGTGTCACTAGATTGTTGAGAAAAACATCTTAAAGTACTTAAAGAGAACTGAAGATATTTTCTTAGTTTATAAAGGACCTGTATTGAGAGTTCAAGGATATTCAGATACTAGTTTCCAATCAGATCCTAATGATAGCAAATCACAGTCATGGTATATCTTTATAATAAATGGCGGTGCGATAAGTTAGAAGAGTTTCAAACAACCAATCATTGCAGATTCAACGATTGAAGCAAAGTACATTTCAGTGTTAAAGGCAGTAAAGAAAGCGGTATAGATCAAGAAGTTCATTACTGAACTTAGAGTGGTTCCTAGCATTATTGATCCTATAGTATTGTACTATGACAACAACAATGCTATTGCACAGACAAAGAAGCCAAAGTCTCATCAATGGTCCAAATATGTACTTAGGAAGTTTCACTTGATTAGTGGGATAGTAGAGTAGAAAGGCATAACATTGGAATGAGTTCCCGCTGAAGAGAATCTTATAGATCCTCTCACTAAGTCATTGTCTCAAAAGAAACATAATCGACATATGGATGGATATGGTATTAAATACATAAGCGATTGGCTTTAGTGTAAGTGGGAGATTGTTAGTTTATGCCCTTGCAGCCAATCGGTTGGTTTCAATTTGATGGATGAAATTATTATTTAATTAATGAAAAGTCATTCTTTATCTTTGTGTATTAAGTTAATTACGTACATTTGATGTTTTAATACTAAAGATAAAATCCCTGGAATAATTATTATGTAGTTGAAATTATAATGAGATCATAATTATGATATTCAATTTACATTTATGTATTGTTCCTAAATGTTCCTAGTTATAGTTTCATCAAAACGGAATATTGATAAAACGGTAAAACTAGCACATATTATGTTTCTTTCTTATGAAGAAAGTAATTGATTTCATAAATTAAAATTTGGAGATACTTAAACTAATTGGTGGGTGTTTATTAGAGAATAAGTCACTAAACTGACCAGACTATGAGAATCCAAATTGGAACTTTACCTATATGTTTGTGGATTTCTTTATAATAATAGTTGTACAATTGATCCTTAGACTTGAGATTACCAAGTTATATCATGTTGGAATTACTGTGTTTTAATTCTACTTATGAATTGTCCTAGGATAATTCAATCAATAGTACTTGGATGCAGTATGAACCATATAGAGATAGTTGAGCAAGCCAATAAAGTATTTGTCACTCTAAAGTAATTAAAGAGAATGTTCTATTGTTGTTGATTTATAGTGATTTATGGAATTCTCTATCTAGAGTGAATTGACATTTGAAAAGGCGTTTTTAAATATAAATTATAAATCAATTATTAATTAGCAAGAACAAACATAATTGGATAAAAAAGAGTAGATATTACATCCATACTCGGTCTGATTGGAACATTGGATGAAGAAATGATTAAATTATACATCATAATCATGCATGTATAAGTTAAGTCAAACCACTTTGACATTCATGATATTTAGGTAGTCATGACATATTGCTAGATATCAACCTTGATCTATGATTATAAATTGTTTAATTGAATAATTAAAGATAAATTAAAAGAATTTTTAATTTATCTAATTTTAATAATGAATTATAATTTTAAATTATAATCATTTCCAATTTATTAGGAACCTAATGGGTCACACACAATTTGTGAAGAAAAAATCAATTTTAATTACGTTTAACTTAATTATAAAGTTTGAAAAACTTTAGGGAACAAATATGAGATATTTGATTTTATTAAAATTAAATTAACTATAACTAGTGTTTGACTTTAATTATAATTGAAATATTTAATTTTAATAAAAATTAAAACCCTAATGCCTTTTCTATTTGTAGGAATAAACGGAAGGAAGCTAGCACTCCTGCTTAATTCCTTTTAAGAGTTGAGAAGCTGCTTTATAGAAACCGTTAAAGGCTGAACACGTAAACAATTCATTATTGACGCATCAAAAAGTTTGCAAAATATTTCAATAAGAGAAGGAATCAAGCATAATTTTTTTTATTTTTATAATTCGTATTTTATTATTCAAGGTATTCATTCCGGCTGATTTCCAATTGAAGAATTTGCAATCAAACAGCTGTAGGATGACAACGAAGAGGAAGCACATGGCTTAGTACTAGGAGATTGATTGGAGTTGAATACTAAGAAACCTGAAGCTGAGCACGAGTCAGCAATATCTATTGTGACTTAGCGGCAATGAATGATGTAGTGTAGTTAGTTCAACCTTGTGAAATCTTGTATTTTGGAGTCCTTGGAATTATTCGGTGGATTAATAAAATTCTTTTATCTTATCAAAAAGATTATTGAGGCGTGAAAAATGGCACTGCGTGTTTTTGCTATTTCATTAACTCTGGTGTGCAAAACAACATTCTATTCAAATGTATCCTTGTGTTGCATACCATATGAACGAGAGTCACACCTTTGGATACTGGCGTCCTCCCTACCTAAAGACTTACAATACGTAAAAGGAAGTCATGTGGCCATCACAGCATGCAATAATTAGAATGAGGGTCACATCCTTCATTTATTAGTTAGGCTGCTTCTCAGTAACAAAAGGAGGGAGTTTATCCAAAAAAACAAAAAATAGTGGCCTAATTTCTTAAGTGCAAGAAAGGGTCTTGCCTGCTTTTTCATATTTTAGAATTTAAGTAGAAAACTTGTATACCTTGCGTAGACCATTTATGGAAAGTAAATTTAAATGCAGACCAAAAAACATTATGAGTTTGCTAAGGAGAATTGTTTCTTCCTCTGGGGGGTTCAACTACCACCTAACTTTTATTTCCTTGGCCAACGAACGATGTTCAAGGAAACAATCAATTCATTTTATCTGCTATATGTTATTTACTCCCTCCCTCTCTCTTCCCAATAAGTAAAAAGTTTTTAAGGGAACCAAACCTACACGCTTTCACCTATTCAGGTACTTATGTTTTGGCCGGAAGAATAGAAGAAACCAAATTTCCTTCGACCATTACCCACAAGTCTAAATCAAAGCTTCTTTCACTCAAGAATCCATGTCCTTTGGTTTGGCGTTTTCCTCACTAAACAATTTTTGCCCCTCTCTTTATACAAAGGAGGAAATCATTACAATGCTGTAACGACGATTTTTAAGACAACATAAAGCCATTGGTTAATTATGCTTGTTCTCATCCTTGTCCTGTCATCTTCTCCGTCCTTTTCAAGTGCTTAATCCTCTATATATTTTAGGTGGGTGACACAATGGGTAAAGCCAAAATGGCTATAACAATAACAGCCAGGATTGTACATGAAGCTGTGAGCTTCATTGTCTTCTCATTCCTCGACCTTCTTGATATTGTCCTATGTTTTCTTTACAAGTTTGCTGACCTTTTGATCGAAGCAGAGTGGAAGCCATGCTACTGCACCTCGGCCAAGGAGGCCATCACAAGCAGTGGCAAGATCTTGGTATCTGAACAAGGTGAGTCCAAGGTTGTTTGTCTTAGTTCTAGCAAGTTGGAATGGGAGGAGATCTCAGACACTCTCTACAATCGTCCTTCGCTGGTTTCTGAGGTCTCCAAAATGACTGTCAATGAATTAAAGCGAATCAAGGTGGACAAGACCGTGGTGCATTCTTGTGAGAAGATGAAGAAAGCAAGCAGATCAACATTCAACGTTAATTCAACCATTGTTGAAATGCTCCAAGGGAAGATTGGAGGGCAACAATCACATCCCATACCAAGATGGTCTGACTGTGATTGTAAGCTTTGCAATTCCTGGACCACCTCAAGCAAAGAAAACCTCTTTGTAAGAGCAGAAGGACCGAAAGGTAAGTGAAATGACAGGGAATTAATAACTGTTATTGTTTTCCTCTTTTACTGATATTTTGTATTGATTTTTGTAATTGAACAGACGGGGCAAAAGAAGACGTTCTCTTCATTCATGGGTTCATTTCCTCTTCAGCATTTTGGACTGAAACCTTGTTTCCAAACTTCTCAAAGGCTACTAAATCCACCTACAGATTGTTTGCTATAGATTTGTTGGGGTTTGGGAGGAGTCCAAAGCCAACAGACTCACTATATACACTTAAAGAACATTTGGACATGATCGAAGGGTCTGTTTTGGAAGCATACGAAGTTAAATCCTTCCACATCGTGGCTCATTCTTTAGGATGCATTTTGGCCTTGGCTCTTGCTGTTAAACACCCTAGTTCAGTCAAGTCGCTTACCCTTCTTGCACCGGTATGTTTCCTTTTATCCCTATCTTAATTTTTGAGATGATAATTTTACCTTGTGACAACGATTATACTAATACAATGCAGCTAATCTTATTTGTACTCATATCTTGCAGCCATATTATTCAGTACCCAAAGGCGTCCAAGCAACACAATATGTGATGAGAAAAGTAGCTCCAAGGCGCGTGTGGCCACTTATCGGGTTCGGCGCGTCCATCGCATGCTGGTATGAGCACATCTCTCGGACCATTTGCTTGCTTATATGCAAGAACCACCGATTGTGGGAATTTCTCACCAAACTTGTCACCAGAAACAGGTGACCTTCTCACATCCTTAATTACCTATTCATTTAATTCGTCTCCTATGTATTGCTTCAATACTTTCTTCTCTATATATAATTAAACCATTTCATATGTTCTTTGTCTAATTTCTGAACTACCCACCAAACAACCTTGCGGAAATAAATTCTTTCAAGAAATTTGGCTGACTGATTCAACTCCTTTGTGGAGTACGGTTATTTAATTTCTAATTTCCATGCATGCAGAAATGTTACCCTCGTTTGATTCAACAAATGGTATATATGAAACAAGCCTGAGATGACTTAGCTTAGATGCTTATTTGTGGTGACATGGAATACCAATTTAGAGAATTTGAGAGGATAGAAATTGTCTGGCTTAGCTTAGATGCTTATTTGTGGTGACATGGAATACTAATTTTCTACATTATAAGAATTTGAGATGATAGAAATTGTCCATCTAAGCTCTGCTTCTTTACTCTTGTCTGAGCACCAGTTGTTGAGGCTAATTAATAGGCCGGTTTGAAATTTTCGTGGTTCACCACAACACAATTGTCATGTGGGTGCACGCTGATCGAGTAGGTTATCTTCAGTACAACTACTGCTTACTTGAACTTCACCCTGACAGCTGGTCAACGAGATTTCTAATAAACGAATAATGTTTCTCCGATCCAACTTTATGTATCTCCATTTGAAACTAATTAAGTTTAGAGTTTTCTCCGTAGAAGATTTCAGTAACAATTTTGGAAGCTTTAAATGGTCCTTTTTTGCTAGATGGTGTAAACGTGTAACAATTTACTAGACAAAACGATCCACACCAACCTCGTCAATGAAACAACAAAAGACAAGTTCGGTTTTCTTTTTAATAATTGCTTATTGGTTGTTGGTTGGGTCCAAAGAGAATTATTAACTAGGCACGGTTTGGCTTGACATGCAACTTATTCACTATGCTCAACCTATGTCTTGTCTTTAATAAGTCAAATTATTTGAAATTATAAATAAATTAAACTTTACAGTATCCCACAAAAATTTAAGTGGCAGCAAAGGAGAGATATGGTGCTATTACATGGGTGTCAGTAATGTAACTTAACTGGGAGGTTCAATGACAGAACACAATTATTGCTTTGCATGGCCAGGCTTAATGTTGAATTATACCAATATCATAAATGTTTTATGATAAAGACATGTATTTATTGTATACAGGATGAGGACATTCTTGCTTGAAGGGTTCTTTTGCCATACACATAACGCCGCGTGGCACACTCTTCATAATATCATTTGTGGCACCGCAGGCAAGCTTGATGACTACTTAGACGCAGTCCGTGACTGTTTGAAATGCGATGTCAACATCTTCCATGGCAAAGATGATGAGCTTATCCCAGTTGAATGTAGCCTCAATATTCAGGGGAAAATTCCTCGTGCTCGCGTCAAGGTGATCCAGAATAAAGATCACATCACAATTGTTGTTGGTAGACAAAAGGCTTTTTCCAGGGAACTTGAGGAAATTTGGAGACGTTAAAGTGGATAATGGATCTCCAGAATCTTACAAAGTCCCTTTATAAAATACTTATAGCCTGTCAAGAAGGTTTTCTTTCTTTTTTTTTTTGCAGACTTTCGTCACTTTCTGAAATTGGGATTATATTCATGTGAATCTGAGTTAGCAAAAGGAAAATATCAAATTATTATGTGTATCAAGTTGCTTCATAAGCCTTAATTAATTCATATTTCGGAAACGATGTGTCGTGAGATCACATAGGCCGCGCATATTGAACTTACGAATAAAATGGTCAAGGTATAAATAATCGCATACATTTTTTCTAACTTGTATTTTAAAGCACTGAAATCGTTAATATCGGGCATGATTCAGTATGTAAAGCATTCACTGTAACTAATTAGGAGCAGCGACAAGAATATGCATTGTAGCTTGAGTGGGAGATTTACATGATACATATAACCAATCTATGCAGTTAATTCCTTTTCATATACACACAAGTTTAGTTGGACTTTTGTACATATATATTCAATGCACTGCAGTGAAAGCCTGTGATCCATGGCTTTTTTCCACTAGTCGCACAGGCAACGTCCCACTTTGGATTGAAAAAATGGATGCTGGGCACTAGACATTTCATGGAATAATTGGTCCCTGGTAGAAAACAAGTACGGAGAAGGGCTTTCAGATTATTTAGGATCAGGATGTGCTCTGACAAAACTGTGACATTGCCTCAGATAAGTCTGTGACTAGCAAAACCTTTGTTTAAACTTTAATGCATTAACGATGTTCATTTTCATCTACCATAGCCAGGCATACATTTACAAATTAACAACGTTTCATAGGCTTGATTGAGTCAAAATGTGAAAATGACCCAAGGGATTCACCCTTGTAGCAGTTCCAATGTTGTCTGTTAGTGTTGTTAGTAAGTATTTTCACCAAGAAAATGAAGCCTCCTACATTTTAGTTGCATTCAATACTGAGTAAGACACGAATCGACCTAGTTATGGGAGCTTGAGTCGGTCACAGCTTTTCCCGCTTATCTGACAAATTCTAAACCAACTTGTCAAAATGGTACTTTCCCTCGATCAATTCCAATGAGTTACCACCCGCAAAGCACGTTTCGCTGTCCACCGGCATGGACGGCCGTCGGCCACCGATTTACTTAAATTTAGATGTTTTTAACGAGACATTTTATAAGTTAAATCTAACCTAAATTGTTTGAGAAGTAACTTTATTTTGTTTACAAAATTATGCTTGTTTAAATCTGGACTTAATTAAAAAAATATTATAAAATTTGGACTTAATTAAAAAATATTATTTTATATTTTTAACTTAAAAAATCATTTTTAAAAAAATTAGTGAGATAAGCTCGTTACGGATTCATTGTCATCTTTACCCGTTGGATTTAGTTACAATGTACAATATTACTGAGAGAGTGCTCGTTGAAGTGAATTTTCGGTATAAAAAATAATCCAACTTCAGAAAAGAAATTCATTTGAAGATGAAATCTAAACAAACGCGTAGAATCCCACTTTTCCATGGGAAGTACAAAACAATTAAATTGCTTTGTCCACCGAATTTACAGTTAAACTAGTTATGGTTTTTTTAATTCTGACTTGTAGGTCTTGGTCTTTCGTAGGCTTGCAACCTTTGACACTGGCAATCGTGATCACATACATTAATTACGTAACTATAGTATCGCAGGATAGTTTTCAGAATCTTAGGGAGATAATAATTGAGAATAATGCTAAAATGATGAAAATTTTTGACTCCTTTCCGAGTACGAAAACTGTATGCTTCTGTCCATGCAAAGAAGAAGTGTATATAATACAGATCCAAAATCCCAATTTTGCATAGTAATATCAAATAAATAATTAATTACACATAAAATTCAAGAATAGCAGAAGAAAGATACAGAATCAAGTCGATCTGAGGTATTTAAATTGGTTGGTGTTGGCTAGCCTACTAAAAATAACGTTAGCTAGTTCTTGTCCCGCACGTCTACTGCTGTGAGTTGGTGAAAGAAACAACCTAACACTAGCTAGCTGTGTTTTATGATGAGAAAAGCTATCATTTGGTAATGGCTCCAGTACATCCCCAGTTGAAATAGAGATATTTCAGGCTTAATGATTAGCTGCACTCCTTTTTTTGAGTCTTATAGTTAGGACAAAATATAATGCTTGTTGTGAGAAATTAGATTGGTGGGTGTTTAACTAATTAGTACTAATAGACTTGCATGAACATGCGAACTTCAAAAGTATTTATACCAAAATATCCACACACAAAAAAAGAAAAGACAAAGCCAATAATATGTAGCACTATTATTTCTCAAATTAATGTATAGTTTCTATTCAGTAAACCTTTTTTAATACATTTTTATTCGAACCCAAGATTGCTTATTTGTTACATAAATGTCTCATAAAAACAAATCTTTTATACTAAAAGATTTTTGATATGTTATGAAAAAAAAATCAAGAAGATTAAGTGAACCCAACCCAAGATGCAAGTTGGGCCTATTTAAACATATTCTCATGATCTCTTACGTTCTCCATTCACAACATGAAATAAATGATCAAATGAAAATATCAAATTATAGAAGGGATGGCATATCCAAAAGTATTTACCCTTTTAAAAAATTTTCAATTTAGTGCTCAAGTTTTTAAATTTTTCAATTAAGTGACCAACCTCTTAAAACCTTAACAATTCTAATGTGCATTTAATTGCTTATACATTCACTTCTTAACACTTGGTGTTTATTGTTATAAATTGCTTAAGATATTCATTTTTGTTTATATTTGATTTTAGTACAATTTGGAAGTATAAATGCTAAAATGAGTTAAGAGCACATTCATTAAGCCAACATTTTAATGTCCAAACTCAATTATCCTTGTGGAATAAGAAAGAGATGGATTAGAGTGAGGATTGGACAAGAAATTACAAGAAGAATAACAATTCAACAAAACCTGGGACATACACGACCGTGTATATACTTATATGACCGTGTATACATTCGGAAGAACATTTTTGGGTCGTGTATCCAACCGTGTATCTTCACAAGTTTTACATTTAATTGACATCTGATTTGATACACAAATATATACCCAAAAATCTAAATTTTCATATAAATAGAAAATTTTGACGGCAAAAGAAGAGAGAATCATTTTGGGACTTCGTGAAGGGGTAGAGCACTTACTCTTTGGAGACCCATGGAGGGCAAAGCTTTCCTATTCTAGTTCGGAGGTGAAATCGACGCTGAGGATCGCATTTAAGCATATCTTCATTGTGTATCATTATTCTTTCTCTCTTTAAGAATTGTTTACATTATACTATATCTATTGATTTGGGTATTCGTGTATAGAGCTCTATTTAAACAAGAAACAGACAATATGTTCTTTGTCAA